>FAPJ01020082.1:1182-15227 GCA_001485985.1 Heliconius ethilla aerotome | reverse complement strand
AAATCTCAATTGTAGTGCTAGTCTCATCAAGATATCGGATTCGGTAAATTGCCCTAAATAAAGTGAGGGATCGTATAGGAATTGCTTCATTTATTATATGCATTCCCTTGTGTTGAAGATTACTCAGTACGCGTTACAGTTTAAGCCAAATCCAATTTAGTTTCGGTTGCCTATGCTTGTATTTATTTTATAACTAAATCGTTTATTTATTATTTCATATATTTCATACAATGTTGATAACCTTAAATGTAAAAAGTATCTAAATTATTTTTTATTCTTAGCCTTTGGAAGAGTGACAAATCATTGTCACTCTACCATTGCACAATGATAAAAAATTGCAATAAAAAATACAATGACCAATAAAAAAAATACTCTGAGTTTTTCCTTTCTTTTAAAATTAATATTATATTTATCTCTCGCATCTTCTGCTTTTAATGAAAATATTATAAATTTATACATAACATACATGTCGATTACCTACATGTATATTATGTGTAAATTCACATTTTTATATAATATTTTTTATTACTGTCGAATATTAACATATACTACTGATACTAGTATCAGCTTGGACCTTGGTGGGGTTGCACCAAGCGCACAACCCCGAGATGAGTACAGTACTCTATATGAGGCTGAACGTGGGCTGCTAATGTCTCCTCCTCGAACTGCTGATGATCACCATTTTCTTTGAAACTAACTTGGCCTTACTTTCCAGACGATGGCCATATTGGCAGTCACTCAAAACGTTTAGCCCAATATGCTGATACTCGGCGCGTCGTTAAGAGAAGTGTTCTCGGAAACTGGTGACACGACAAATGTGGTTTCCTTAGTAGTTAACACTCTCACACTTAGTAGTTAAACTGGTACCTTCCAGGGGTCGAATCAGTTGAAGCGGGCGAAGCCGCGGGTGAGTCGGTGGAATTCGCAGCAGCAGCAGATTTTTTAATTTTTTTTTAACTATAGTCCTATAAGACATATATGTAGGCTATTTCTCAAATCACTTTCAGGCTTCAAGAAACTAAAAAATTATAGCTATTTTATAGTAATTTTCATTTATATTACCGTTTTAATTTTATTACCATTCAGGCACGTTTATTATTATTTATACTACTAATATAATTGAATCATTATTATAATTATTATATTAGAGTTATCTTTAAACTGTAATGGTTATTTAAGTGCTTTTTTATATATGTCAATAAATTCATTTTAAATACGAACACGTGAATGCTTATATAAACATTAAATGTATAAATAATTATAAGGTAAATCCCATAACTATTAACATTTTTGTTTGATTTCCCGCAATTTTCATATTTTGGTACATAAATATAGATAGTGTATTGGATGGCGATTTGGCGAAAAGCATTATAATTCTTATTAGCATTAACAGCACTTAAAAATTATAGGAACTACAGGAAGGACATCTTTATACACATTTTTTTAATATGAGGAATTGAAATCCTCATTCTGTTAACTAGGCAACATGCGGCGTTGAGTTCCACCACTCCACATACAAGGCTTCCCGAATTCGACAGAATGTGTAGAATGGATTGTCTAGGTTCTCCGTGCCTACACTGCTATGTGAGGGATAAACTATTAAGCTAACAAAAAAATATACCAAAATATATGATTTTTTGTAGGTATTTAAGAAGCATCAAAACATGCATCAACCTAATTATAACAAAGACTAGACAGAAAAGTGTACAGTTTCTTCCAAAAAAAAATTAAGAACACACTTATACACTTTTACACTTTTAACTCATATAGGTACTGTAAGTAATTTGTAATTTAACATATTAAAGTTTAAATTAAATTCGTATTCGTTTGCAATAACATTCTAACATTCCTATCTTAAGTAGGTACACCTGGAAATAATTTCCATCATCATTCATCAATATATCATTCGCGGCAGCTAACTTCATTTATCATTTTAACGTAAACTAGAATCCCCATTGGGAAAGTATTGGTGTTTATATGTTTATGTTATCTGTAGTGGAATTATAAAGACTATTAGTATGAAAGTTTTAGTACCTTGGGTAACATAATCGTAACTTGGATTTTAGATTGTTTTGAAAATAAAAAAATATAACTTAAGATACTTTACATTAAGACACTTCCAATCCCTAGAAGAAAGAAAGAATCTGGAGGGATTGCGTGTTAAGTGGCGGAACTTAGCCCCACGTTTTGCCTCGTTACCAGAGAGAGGAAATCAAAATAAATAAATCAGCTTTACGCTGTTCCCCACATAGCAGGATAGACAGAGGGAACCTATTTTTAAGACACTCCATTCCCAACTTTCCATCGAATTCTAGAGACATTGCGTTGCATTAAGTGGCAGAACTCAAATATCAGAATAAAACAAAAGAAAATCCCTAAACCTAACCAACAAATTAAATCTTACTAATTTACTCTCCAAAGAAGAGAAGACCAAACATAAATATGAATTAATAATAAATAGAAAATATCCTCTTAAGGTTCATATTACGTTAAATAGAAAAGTTAAGTTAAATAGAAAACTATCTAATACATATCTTATGTACAAACTTACAATAAAGTCTATTATATTTTGAAATATCAACATTAAAAGACCTCGGAGGTAACGTTATTCCTTTTGTACCCAGCGAACCGTGCTTAGATTGTTATAGCTAGCAAGCGTGCCCTTGTTTAGACCTCACTGAATGTAGAGTACTAGTTCTTATTATCTTTTTTAATTTTATTAGTATAATAGAGTATTTTTTTTAAATACCTGTCATATTTTCAGTAAAATAATGGTGGTAGCAAGTGGTAGAAGTTAGTTGCTAAATCTAGACGTAGCAACAGAAACTAAATTTAGAAATATATCTGTATCTTTATATTAGGACTTACGAGGAGAATCATAATCCCGGTAGAATGTCATTATTTGTTTTGTTCCATTTTTCGTTCAGAATCAGCACATGGCATTAAAAAATATAGCTTTAACGTTCACAAATGGGAAAAAAATCATTACCAGGGTCAGTACCACAATCCGTTCCAAGGCTGGTTGAGCGTAATGTTTATCATGTTTACAATTCTTCAAAATTATAGTATTTTTATTACAATATTACAAATGTATAAGAAACATTAACTATATACATAATTCCATACTTTGATCGTAATAGTATTAATTTACTGGTAGTTACATATAACGAAATAGACAATGACATGACAGAAAAAGTGGGAGATCGCGGTTGACATACAAAAACATAGTATCCGTGGTATAGGAAGAATGGTCACGCACAAATTGGTTCATGAGCATGAAAGAAAAAGAACGAAGAACCAGAAAAGGTTCAATTGAATATGTTAATATTAAAGAAAAGACTAAAAGATAAATTCAAAAAATGAGTTTTACTATATAAATAATGCACAAGCTGGATAGCTATTCCAAGAACATCCATTTTAATTTTTAATCTAATATTTTAATAATATAGATAAAGATTTCTGAAACATAATTCGAGATTAACAATTTAATTGACTATATTCTATCTAAAATTATATCAACAAAATGAATAGATATCAATTTTTATGTTTCTCTCCAACATAGCTAAAATATTTAATATATCGAAGTGAAATCAGATCAAAATCCATGGTACTCTCTGCTAGATAACGGACAAGATTTTGGCGACCAAGCACTGGCAGTAAAAACATACCGGTCGGACCATCGATCGAAGACGTGGCAGCAGCCTTGATTAATCGATACCTTTGACCACGTTTTAAGCCGCCAGATCATCATCCAGAAGAAGCTGGCAGATTTCTACAAAGGAACTCACTGCCAATGACTGTAAGAAAGAGCCCCAGTGTGCAAATATGACATAATTGATAACTTAAAATATAGTAAAATGTATAAAATATATATTTCATAGTTCGCTAATTGAATATTTATGTGGCTGTTATTGAAAATACGGAAATAAGACCAGTTTTATAATGTCCCTCCACAACTACAGTAATATCAGCGTCACACTGTGAAGTGCGTGGGGCAGAGATAACTTAGTGCTAAGACACTCCATTCCCTACTTTCAAATTCTGGAGGCATTGCGTGTTAAGTGGCATGCTTTGCCTCGTTACCAGAACGAAAAAATGAGAATTTAATATACTAACAGATTAAGTTCTAAAATATTATTACAACACAATTATGATTTTTCTAGCAATGTACATGGATTTATAATATTTAAGGCATATAATGTGGTATTTTAAGCGAAAGTTATATTTACGTAATTATTAGTTTTTTATTCAGTTAGTTAGTAATTAAATAAATAATAAGTAAAATATAACCACTAATTCAGATGTAATCTATCAAGACATCAATTTAAGTTAAAATAATTGATGTTAGGCAAAATAAAATAATAATACTTTAATTTTTAAAAATTCAGATATTATGTATTACATTAATAATATAATGTAAAATGACTTAAATTTAAATATCGCTGATAATTTTGTACTTCTAAATTTATGAAGGCAGTGCGACTTATATATGGAATTCAAATGTGTATGAAGTGAAAAAGAAATTGAATTATTAACTTAAAATTAAAAAGTTAAAAGGAATCAAATTATTTTAAATAATAAGGAATTAATAAGATAATACGAGATATGTTATAAGCTATAATATCTAATCATAATAAAAAATAGATTAATTTTTTTTTAAGGTTTTTTGGAAAATGTCTAAAAACTTTAAAGTCCAACTTGGACTTGCAGGTTCAAATACCGCTACATTCCAATTTCCAAACATTTTCTAAAAAGTATAAATCATTAATTAATCATTTTTCAAAATTAATCAAAACCTATATTTAATTTATTTAGGGTCTCGTATAATAAAATAATGTAACAAAAAAGAAAGATAAAAAAAATAAGAAAAAGAAATACATAATATATTTTAATTAAATTTAATATTATAAACAATATATATATACAAAATTAAACAAACATATGAACATAACACGAATACTTGCTTAATTCGACGCTAGCTATTTATTTAAAAAAAAGTTTATAACACATAAAAAAATGTTTTTGACAGCGTTAGTAGCGTTTTTTTTATTTTCTTCGACAGATTATATTAATAATGCAGATTATATCACCAGCTTATAATATATTTATGTAGCCCAGGACTTAAGCAGCTCAAAGTCTTTGTCATCCTCTGAAAAAAAAAATGTATTTAAATTTCGATATAGCTTAGCGCCTTAGTGGTCAAAGTGGACGTTAAAAATGAGGTGCGGGTTAAAATTCCACTGTTAAAATGTTTAAACAAAGTGTTTTTGTCATCACAACTTTAAATTGAAACATGGCTTTAACTACTCAATAAAATCCTAATACAATTAAAACTAAAGAGATTTTGCCAAGAATCTCATTCTTGGCAAAATCAGTCAAGTTTTTCAAACATAATAAAATTATCGTTGTAAAATAAAATGGCATTTGTTAAGAATGACACACACAGACTTGTGCCTGTGACCTATCAAAGCGACAAGGACGCACGCGCCTCATTCACGAAATCGAGTCGCAAATATTGGCGGTAATTGAGTAAAATACTACGACAGATATCCCTTTCTCGTTCTGGTACGTTTTTTAAGAATGAAAGCGGCAGATCGGGAACGTTTAGTAGATTTTTTTGTAGTAGGAGTTTACGTTATTGGTTATCTATTCGTAAATGCGTCACACGTAATACAGAATGGATAAAAACCGTAAAATGAAAAAAAAAATTTACATATCAACTGTTGACGAAAATTTTATTCTACATGCTGCTCCCGTAAAAAAAGCGCAAACGGTACCATCCTGTATATTTTCTAAATACCTTGCGACTTGCTCGGCTTGGACTTCTCTGGCACGGGCTCGGTGGACGGCACGTCGGGCAACGTATCTGATGGTACGTTGATACCGATCATCTCCTTGTCGAGTTCCTCCTGTAATGATATGTTTATGTTTTTTTTATAAAAAATGTTTATTTTTTTGCATTCTCCACACAGAGCAAAAGAAATCAAAACATTTTTTTTTATTTTGGTGCACAATGTATCCCGCAAATAGCAGGTCAGGCAGGGGGGACATGGTAAACTAGAGTGTTAAGACACGCCATTCCCATTAAGACACCTCCGTTCCCCACAATAAGCCAAATTGAGTGGTAATAACAGTGTATTATAATAATCTACATTACTTATACTTAATCTATATGTAGAATCCCAAAGTAAAGGCATCATAGCGTTCAAAGTTCTTTTAGTCTAAGGTAATTGTAGTCTAAATGAAAAAAAAAATCTAAAAATATATTATTATGATAGCTTAGATAATAAGCGATCATAAAATATTAGATTTAGTTTAGATAATAAAAAATATACTTTTAAAATTACACAATATGCTGTAGGCAACATGTTATAAGGTAATGTAAATAAAGTATGAATAAATCCAAGCAACAATTAAACGAATTCATTTTCACAATTTGAGATATATATTTTAAATAAGTGAAAAATAATCGAACCCACACCCAGCTATCAGAACACATACCTGCTCCAACTCCTCAAGTTCCCTCTCCAGTTCATCTTCGTCCACATCGTTGGAGAACGCCACGTTGTTGCTAATAGCGTCTGTTATCTCACGCGATATATCGTGCTGTTCGGCGATGTCGTCCATTATGTCGTGAACCTTGTCTACATCACTGTTGAAATATAAGATATTTGATCCAATCATATCTGCTTAACACTGTATCTCGCAAGCAGTAGGGTAGGCAGAGGGATCCTACACTCCATTCCCCACTTTCCATCGCAATCACAAAGAAATGAAAATATAAATTTAAATAAATATTTCATTCCCTTATGGGGATTGAACCCACAACCAGTCGATTTTGCAGCACACTTTGTGCCCCTGAGCCACAATTGGATTACGATTATAAGATAATAGAAGATTTTTACACATTTTAAATTAAACTCTTTAACCGGACCAATTGTGTTTATTAGATGAGTCTACACATGACCATGGACTACTACATTGTTGTAAGTGATTAATCTGGTCAAAATTTCATTTCAAATTATTTACCTATTTTGTAACTATAAATGTATATATAGTAGGCATACTATATATACAGTTGTAGTTACAACGTATAGCAGGGTGGGCAAAGGAAATCTAGAGATAAGACACTCCATTCCTTATACATACCTGAATTTTGAGTTATTGTAAGATTTTGTGACAGAACTCAATGCTTTGTTTTGTTACCAGAATGGGGAATTTAATTCAATTTGATCATTATGATTCCTCCAAAGGGGATCTTTAAATTCAATAAAAAATACTTACATATACTGTTATTGTGTTACATATACTGTTACTATCTTTAATTATTTTTTCCTTATCACATTACTCATTTTTTTCGTATCAATTCACAGTTCAATACTTTCACTTACTTTACAATATTTTCATTTTCTTGATCTGGCAACGAGACCACTGACGGCGTTGAGTTCCGCCACTCAACACGTAATGTCTCGAAAATGTGTGGAGGTCTCTGTCTACTCTGTTATGTAAGGGATACAGGACAAATATATACTCACATATCCTTATGAGCTAATTTCATAGCGTTAGCTGCCTCCTTCATAGTATTTAGTACTTGGGCATTTGTGTTAGCTCCTTCGAGAGCTTCTCTCTGAGCTTCTATTTGAGTTAAAGTTCCATCTATTTGGGTAAGCTGTTTCTCGTATCGCTTCTTACGTTTCAGGGCCGCAATTGCAGCTAAAATTTTAATGTTTCAATTATTTACTGCCTTATGAAGAAGAATTTCATTATTAATCTTAAATGACTAAAGCTTCATGTCGGTATTTTGTAACAACATTACACTCATTATAAGTCATTAAATTAGTTCATCAAAACAATAATTAAATTATATGTTGTCTTATTTTGTAATAAATAAATAAAACCAACTTCACATTGTATCCCGCACACAGCAGGGTAGGCAGGGGGAACCTAAGGTAAAGACATATTTTGTTCTTTAGGCACTGTGTGTTGACTGGCAGAACTCAAGGCTGCACTTTGCCTCGACATCAGAGCAAATAAATTAAAATATAAATGTAAATAAATATTTCATGTTCTCGAGTGGGGATCGAACCCACACCCAGTCGATTTTACAATCTTTGCCTTTGCGCCACGACTGGCCTATTTGAAAATTAGATACTTACAAATACATTTTCATACATAAGATTTTGTATTTTCTTAGCATCACACTGTATTGAAATGATTCAGATTAATTTCTACTGGGACTAACTAGCAAAATAGAATGTAAGCAAAGAAAAGGTAATCTTTAATTAACTATTGAGCAAGTATTTTTTTTTATATAACATTAATTTCAGAGTTATACTTTTAGAAAATAGAAGAGATTTATCATAGCGGGACTCCAACCCATACTTGTTTATCATCCAAGCACTCTGACAAATAAGCCATATGTCCTACATCAAAATTCTTATTCACTTGTTACAAGTTTTGATCGTCAGCTTAACAAGAATGTATAAGTTAGTGTTGTGTGTACTTAGATTCTGAGAAGCAGGTTCAACTCTTGCTCTGTATAAATTTTTATATGTTTTCACTAAATATTTTATTGTGTAATAACAATATAAAAATGTTAATACTATTTAAAACTTTGTAGAAAATCTTTAAAACTTTGCACTACCTCCTTATAATTTTGTTCTTTGTTTATCCTAAAACACTATATACACAAACAGTAAACAAAAACTAATGATTTTATTTTTCAAATTTAAAAATAAACCCAGATATTTGTATTATTTGTGGATATAATGAATTATTAATTCTTATAAAGTAATTAGTAATTATTAATTCTTTATGACACATACTATAATCCATTAGTATCAATGTAAATGTAAGGTACACAAAATTTAACTGTTACCTCTTTTATTTTTGGTGCCATTTTTTTTAGCAGTTTGTATTTCTAGTTCTATCTTCCTTTCTAAAAACTCTTGCTTTTTAATCAACAACTCTTCAGTCTCACGTAATTTCTGTATAGCTTCATGAGTAGTTGGTCCTTTCTCTTCCTTTTTCCCACCAAATAATTTCCCCAAAAAACTCATTTTGCTTTACTTGCATGCAATAAGAACAATAATACAGTTGAAATATATTAAGAATAACAAATTACGCGTAAAAAGGCAAAATTACATATTATTTCTGTTCTCTTCTTTTAGAAGTATGCGTCATCTATTATTGCCATGTTTTGAAATGATATAGAGTATAGAACTACAGTCTATCACTTTAAAATGAAGATGTTTTTAATGAATTTTAAATAAAAAAGGCTTCTTTAAAATTTAGAATCACCGGAATATTAAAGTAATAATAAAAACATAATAAACTTAATTTAATACATCTTCTCTTGATTAATTGCAACAAATAAATCAATATTTTAAAAAAGTCGGTATATACTTATTGTAGTACATTCCGAACGTACACAACATAGATCAGTAAATATAATAGAACAATATAACAGTTTAGGTGGTCTATAGCCAAATTTAAAAATTCACTAAAGATACGACAACAGTATTACGGTACTGTAATACTTATACCGTTGTCGGTTGTCTTGTCTGTATGTAAAGTACAAACTAAAATTATAAGGTAGATTCATAAGAGAAGCCAATTCGCATTGTTAATATTTTTTTACTTTTGTACGATATATTGTACTTTATATATAATTTCCTTATCACATACCGTACTTTAAATATTATTACCGCACTTTCAATTTAAAATATCAAATAGTAGAAATGCGAAAATTATTTGATTTTAATATTAACAGCTAGATATTATACGAAAAAGAAATGACAGCTTAGTTTAGTTTTTTTAGTACGGTGTTCAGAGCGTAGAAGTAGATGATAACAACTGAATGTGAAATGTTGAAGTTCAAATTTCAGTGGCCTGCTCCTATATCCATTCTGCTATATTGATATAATATAATATAATATGGATATAAGAAGACTCGTACATAAAGACAATGATAGACATTATCGAATATTACCAATACTTGAATTATTATTAAAATAAAATTTCATGTGTTTCAATTTTTTATTCCTTTCCCCCAATCCAAGCTACAATTTTAATAAGCTACAAAGTAACCGAATTTTCTAACTACACAGTACATCACAAACTCAAGTATCGTCCACACCATTTGGATACGTGGCACTCCACTACTGTGCGGTTTCGTAGGAACTTCCTTACACGCGCCACGGAACTGTGGAATGGACTACCTGAGGCATGTTTTACAGGTCGATACGAACTGGGTACCTTCAAAAAGCGCGTCTATCTCAACATTAAAGGCCGACAACGCACCTGTAGCCCTTCTGGTGTTGCACGGGGTCGTGGGCGGCGGTTATTACTTATCATCAGGTGATCATCTAATACACTAATATACGGGATCATCTGTGGCTAATGTCGTTAAACTTTTCATTGACAAAGAAATGTCAAAGATTTCGCATTGTGTCAAAAGTTATGATAACAATCGTACATACTTCCGAAAGGCGGTAAATGCTTTGCTATTTTATGTACACAAAATTTAATACATAATAAAACAAATTCAAAATTTCTCGTGAGTAAATTGATCATGTTTTTCAATTTTTATTTTCTAAATAGTTTAACTCTTCATGTTAAACTATTTCACAATATTTAAATTCAAATTTCCTTATTTTCAAAATTCATTTTTGTATGACTATTTACTATAACAGTTTGTGATTGTAATAGTAATAATATATGAAGTTGATTTTAGTTAAAAAAAAATAAAATGATGAACTGAATTCGTTAATATTCGTTCCGATTTTGTTTTTCTCTAATGTTAAATTTAGTTTTAATTGTTGAATTTATCTTAGTCAAGTGTATGTGTGGAATTAATCATTTAAGTGGTGTAGAATGGATTTCTTGATCTACTTGTGCTAAACATTTTTGCATTTATATGTATGTGTTTATACTGTGGTATGGATATGTTTTATTTTCACAAGTACAATTTCAATTAAATGTACTTAAAGATAGAATCAAAATGATTGGCTTTATTCAAATAGAACTGTACATAGCATAATTTATAATGACAGTTATAAATACAATTTTTAATTCTGGTACTTAACTAAAATGGTTATGGTTTTATATCACACCACTCAGGGTAGAGGAAAAAGTTCGGTGTTTAGGTCTGTTTCTCAAAACACAATGTCTTGAACTCACATCATAGTAAGCAGAGGGAACCTGGAAACCTAGCAAGACAGTGACAGAATTCAACACCATACTTTGCGTTGTTTCAAGAGCAAAAGAAAGAAAATATTTAATATATATCATTTCCTTGAGTGGGAATTGGACCCACAACCTAATGTGATTACAGTCAAACCCCTCCACCTCCTATTTTAGTTGTTTTTAATATATGCATAGATTAATAATGGATTGTTAAATACCTATTTGTTACTGTTAGACTTTACATACTATTATATATATTTTTAATAGATATTTTTTTTATATTTAGCATTTAGTACTAGATTAATTAAAACTGAAATATATTATTTGTTACCAGATTATTAAGCAACATGACATTAGAAGAATACTAACATAAAAAAGAAGATATTTTTAGACCATGTGATGCAATTGAAATTGACAAATAAAATGTCTAACATTATCAATACAGGAGAATTCCAAGCTGGATCAATTTATAAGATAACATTAAATAATTTTATGTAAGTAGAGTTTGTCATATATTTTTTAATTTTACTAATAATTCATTTTTATTTATGGATGTGACATTGTATTTCAATATGGTAATAGTTAACTTTTCATACAATGAAGAAATACCTTAACATTAGGCTTACTCTGTCTACCCTGCTATTTGAGAGTTGAGCAACTAAAAAAAAAATTACATATATAATAAATTGCTGTATACAATAAGAATGCCTTTGCATATTATTTAGTGTACAAAGTACATGATAGTATCGTACAGCAGTGGCACAGTGTGTGACTGTAAACGAGACAATTGTGGCCTCAATTCATCCCCTTGAGTGAGCTCAAGAGGATGAATTATTTATTTAATATTTTCATTGACTCTGCTCTGGTAACAAAACTAAATGCGTCATTGAGTTCCAGTAATCACACAAACTGTTACGAAAAATTTGACAGTATGGAACAGAGTGTCTTAACATTTACAAATTGTAATACGCTGGGCTTATTTGCCTAGGCCTACCTTGCTATATATAGGATATAGTGTTAAATTAAAAAATAGATAAGTAATTTATATTTTAATCTATTCTATTAATTTAAAGGTCATATACAGAAATAGAATTTACCCCGGGACCAACGTTAAATATAATTATAGGACCAAATGGTACTGGAAAATCTTCACTTGTTAGTGCTATTATACTAGGACTTGGAGGCAAACCAGCTGACATTTGCAAAAGTAAAGTGAGTAAAAAAGATTTTTTTAGCTTCAAGCTGTATTTCACACATAACAAGAGGAAGGAAATTAAAATATAAAAAAAATCATGTCCTCTAGTGAGAGTGAGATCCATATGTGTCACATTTATAGTTGTACGTTTGTGCGGCACGCGTCATAAAGTAATCATACATAACTACTGTACTACTAATACTTCCGACTTTGAACGTGTCTTGGCGCAGGGCCACAAGGATCTAACTGTAACACGACGATTTTGGGTTATTTTTATTTATTCATATTTTAATTTTCTTCCCTTTGACACTAAGGCAAATAAGCCCGGCGTTAAGTTCCGCCACTTAACACGCAAAGCCTCGAAAAATTCGACGGAAAGAATCACCTACAGAGGGAACTTAGACTTAAAACACTCTTAAGTCTAAGTCCCCTATGCCTACCCTGCTATATTCGGAATATAGTGTGAAGCTAGAAAAAAAATTATGATTGCCCGTATCATATAATATTATTGCCCTAGGTATCAAATTGGCCTAACTAAAAAATAAATTATGAATCATCGTCGAATATTAAAATAGACGCACTTAGTGAACCGTCACAACCTCAAAAGCCAAATTTGTTATTTAATGTACTCAAAAAAAACTAATATTTCCTCATTGCTTATTACAAAAACTATATCAATTGTTGATTTTGAACTCACATAGAGTAAAATATCACGAAGTCAAATTTCAAAATGTTGATTTTAGCTATCACAATTTATCAATGAAAACTGTGACGAAGCTAAAATTGAAATAGAATTGTATCGGAATAAAGGGAAAAAAAACATGGTTGTCACAACTATAATGAAAAAGCCTAACACCATAAATCGATCAATCGACAATATTTCAGTATCTAGAGAAACTCTACTGAGTGAATTAGATAAGTATAAGATTCAAGTAAGCAATATATTTTTATATATTTTATTTTAGCATAATGGTGTTTATAAATGCAACGGCTGTGGGTTCAATTCCCACTCGGGGGAAATGAAATATTTAATTTTCTCATTTCTTTGCTCTGGTTATATAGCAAAGCACGGCATGTATCCCATCATTCAACATGTATCGGCAAATTTAACACTATGTTCTGTTTTTTTTTTCACTATGCAATACAAAAATGTCATAGTATTCTTGTCTAGTCATGGCTGTCCTGAAATTAAGCTTTCTAAACAAAAAAACATTTACAGCTAACTTCAAGGTGTAGACAAATAAATCTAAGGTAATCTAAGTAATTTGATATAAAGAAATGTAATCACAAAAACATTTTAGGTCAGCAATTTATGTCAAGTGTTACCTCAATTGAGAGTTCATGAGTTTTCAAGTCTCACACCAACTGAGCGTTTACTTAGTACACTGACTTCAGTATCTGGCATGAGTGGGGTCAATTTAAGGAACGATTTAATAGAAATGTCCACAAAATTAAAGGAAAATGTCAATAAAAAGAAAACTGTCGAAAGAGAGCTACGGCAAATTGTGAAGTTGAATGAGAGGTATATTATGTGTATATATATTTTTTATCAGCTTCACGCCTTTTCCCGCACACAGCAGCGTAGGTAGAGGGAAACTAGTGTTAAGACACTCCGTTCCCCACTTTCCGCTGAATTTTTAAGGTACTGCGTGTTGAGTGGCGG
>FAPJ01020079.1:7274-19739 GCA_001485985.1 Heliconius ethilla aerotome | reverse complement strand
GATATTTTTAAATCATTCTCCCATGTGAGGATCAAAAACACATTCTTTGTAATTATTTCAAATATATAAAATAAATTAAAGCAATAAAATATACTAAACATAAGTAACAACAAATAAGTCATTGTCATTCTCTAAATATGTACAAACATTAGTTAATGGCTTGAATCATTATGCCTTAAATATTTATTATTCGAGATTTACCTTGTTTGTTGTAAACTGACCATATTTTAAAGTAAATTCATTGTGTCACTAACTATACTCTTAGTAAAAGCAATATATATTATATTGCAATGTTAAAGTAATATTAAAAATGGTGATATTACAGCAACTAAATAATCTAAAATAAAATATTGTTTAAATTTGAGGCACAAAGTGTTACTGTAAAACCGACAGGTTGTGGGTTCGATCCCCACCTGAGGAGATGAAATATTTATTCAAAAATTTATATTTCCATTTCTTTGCTTTGGTGCTTTGCCACTCAACACGCAATGCCTCCAGAATTTGGCATTGTGTGTTGAGTGGAGGAACTCAATGCTCCATTAGGTTACCTCTGCCTATCCTTCTGTGTGCGGGATACAGCATGATAAAAGCTGATTTGATTTTTAGTTAATCAATAAACTTAATAAGTTTATAAGTTTAATTCTGAGCCTAATTTAAGTAGGAGGTAAAATAATACAATTATCGCTAATAACTTAAATAAAGTTAAAATTATAAGTCTAACTAGGTCATATCATAATCAGATTAAACAATAAAAAAAATTGTTAAAGCAAACAAAAAAACCTCAAAGATATAGATTACTAATCAAATAAAGGATTTTTGCCATGTATCTTTTTGCCAATATAAATAATTCTTAAAAGGCCTTCTTTTATATGCCAGAGGTCAACAAAGTTTGACATAAATGGAAATCCAACTACAAATATTTTAGCATCTAACTCCACAACAGGATAAGCAGAAGAAACCCGGTGCACTTTGTTCTTCACACACCAACAAGTTTTGAGACATTGCATGTCGAGTGGCAGAATTCAACATTATACAAGGAAACGAGAACCAGAACACACAAATGAAAATCATTTATCCTGCTGCATGGGAATTAAACCCATAACTTTTTCGTTTACAGCTTGTATAATGATGGTCTTATAAATATGGACATAACCCCTTAACTTTTAGTAAACTCCATTAAAAGTAATTAATACTTAAACATTTTGTAACATTCTTTTAAATATATTGATGTAATGATTTTGTGTGTGTAAGTGAAATTATAAAATTGTTTACTGAAGTGTAGATTTACATATAATATAAATAAAACTTCAATTACTGCAGACTTGCAGAGTCAACTAAAACAACTGTTGAGTGACAAGGCTGGTATAAAATTAGTTGAAATTATCATCATTATTCATGTGTTGCGTTTCGTAAAATGTTACGAAATAATAAATAATTTAATAAGTGGAATTTCCTGTATTTTGAAAATGAAACTTTTCAAATTATGTTTTTTGGATCAACATATTTACTTTGTAGTTTTTATTATATAATATTTTAATAAAAATAAATTATTTACCGATTTTTATGTTGTAAATGACTTTATTTGTGTTTGTAGATGAACTATTGTTATATTTTCTATAACCCCTTTCACTTTTGTAACATAATTATAATATGAATAGGCACTTATATAAAATATTCGTGGTTTTTTATTTTGAATAATGCCACAAATTTAACGAAATATATTTAGAATAAGCCGATAATAATATTATTCATAAATCATAATACTAATAGTCACTTTTTACATTATTTTTGACATTAATAAAAATGTGACACTATTTACATAGTGTTGCACAATTTTAAACGATTTACAAATTTATTTTAAAAAATATCGAAATTTAATCAAAACCGTTGTAATGTCGGAGAACGTGAAGTTATCATTTACAGATCGAAGGTAAATTACGCCAGGTGTATTGCGCAGTAGTAATGATATCTAGTTATAAAACCGTATTTGACGCGAGTTTAATATAATATTTACTTATAAATAATAAGTTAAAAGGCGCGGCTTTCACACACAAAGTCAGAGAACTTTTTATCTCAGAGCCGTACAACTTAAGAATATATAATGTGTAAGCAACAGGTTATCGCCTATCATAATCCGACAAATACGAGGCTAGGATTTACCATTCGCACTTTCGTTCGTATACGACCCGGCCCGCTGGAGCATGCGCGGTGAATTCACAAAAAAGTGGGAAAAATTAAAGATTTCCGAGTTCAAATAAATAGTACCAACCTTTTTCCGACTTGAGGAGGTACGTTTTGTGTTTCCTCTCGGCATCCTCGTATCTGCTCTTCCACTTCTCCACGTAGGTCGAGAGGGCAATGTTGGCCTCCTTGGTGTTGTGATGCGCGTCGGGCTGCGTCATCCTGGCGGCAGTGGCTCGCGGGATCCTCGTGGCGGCGCCGCAGAGCGAGACAGCGCTCCGGCCGCCTTGACACTGATTGTTGCTCGACGCGATCGCAAATACATTATCACCGTTCCTTTTAATCATTTTTGCATTCGATTTTTTTACACGCGCACCACGATCGCTCGCATCGTCTCGTTTTCACATATGATACGTTCACGTGTCCAGATCAACAGGCTGGTTGTCGGTTTTGGAAAGTGTTAAATAAATTTGCAAATAAATTCCCTTTGTTCTCGCCGTTGAGGAAAATACGCACTATCTTGTACGCGAGCCCAGGCTGCGTCGCTCGCGTTCACTCATTAAAACAGCCTTGAATGAATATGTAAATGGAAATAAATAATAACAATAAAAGTTTAGCACTGTACGCGTACGTTTTAAACGACAAATAGCTTCCAGTGTCAGATTGCAACTAACGTATGCTTGTGGTTGTGATATGATAATGAAAACTTCGTCATTGTGAGTCATTAGACTTGGTGTTTACGCTTGATGTTTACGTTTGAAGTAGTCTCAGTCCTGCATATGTTAGTCTGTTACATAGAAACTATTTAAAGTTAAGTTTTGTTATGCATGTTTATTAGAGTAGTGAAATCATAAAATCTCTTTCCTCTAACCATTACTTAAATGTATTCGCTAAAAGATGTTCACAAAAAATATTAGAATCTTTGGTTTTTTGCTGATAGACAAATTACTGTACCGGCAATGGGAATATTAATTTAAGTACTTTAAAATTGATTGAAATTTACAAAACATGTTGTTAATGGGAGTCGAATTTTAAATATTCTGTTTTTTTAAACAAAACAGAAATTACTCAATTTGAAAGAATCAGGAAAAATACGTACCTACACGAACAATGATTCTTAACTTTAATAAAGTATTATTTATTCCCACATTATATTTAAACACACTAAAATTAATAAACTATTTTTTAAACTACATCACTCACAATATTCGCTTGATTACACAAAAAGGACTACGACAAGTACACCACCACATCGAACTGAACGCATTTTGTCTAAGAACTGACGAACGGATATTCTAATTTTAACACTATTTCGAGAGAAACGTACCGTCTTGTGTAGTTTTAAGTAAACGACAGAAGAAGAGTGTGGGCAGACCAGAGACTTGCCTCGATTCAAGTGATTTAATTGATAGCAATGTACATTAATTTGGTGACGCGGTAGAGGTGCAGTCGGAAAGTTTCTAAATGGACGCGATAATTGTAAATTCGGTTTCTATTAGAGCTCATTTTAATGTTTAATTTAATATTTATTTGATAGATGCGTGTTTTTGGATAACGCAATTAAATATATGTAATGGCTTTAAAGTAGACGCAACATAGAAACTGGGATGTATACTATTTAGTGAAGAGAACATCCCATTACCCTAATGAAAAGTAAAGGATGTAAATAAATAAAAAAAATTAATAAGTGTTACACATCTGAGCGGACGGCCCACCCAAGAATCGCTAAGTTATAAATGCTTATCCTCATGTCGAAATCGATTTCATTACTTTCTCTGCTTATCATTAAAGCTGATTTCTAAATACTAATTAAATTAAAATTGTATTTATTTTTCTTCCTAATGAATATGTTTAAGCAGTTTTTGTTAATTGCAGATCGTAGTAAAACTGAATTATCAGTCTTTATTTATATATTTGAAAATACTTTTTTTCTTAGTTTCTTACAAAAACGAAAAACAAATAGAAATAAGATTATTTAATAAAAGTCGAATTCAATTTCAATGTTATATCTACAGAAATTTAAAATGTTTACACAACATCTCTTAGCAACGTCCTTTATGCAAAAAAACTAAAGAATCGGAGACGAGGTTAAGTAAATTGAGAAAAATAGTTATCTTGTAATAAAATGTCTCGATGGCCTCACAAAACTCTCCATATTTAGTGAAGGAGGTCACACTGAGCCTTACCTTTGCAAAGGGCTCCGGCAAGGCAATACGATTACATCACGTTAACCAACTGTAGCTTTAGCCGCGACGTATTCATTAAATGTGAAAATGTTTCATTTTGACATTCGATTTGATACATTTTGATATTTTGATATTTTTAATTTTGTATAATAATCATACAGGGTAGAACGGGAGTTGAATTTACACACATCGCGTGCTATACTTACATATATAATATACATTGACTAGCACTAAGCACTGCAAACAATATCTTTTTTTGAATGGCACCTTAATTTAGCTAGCAGCAGGACCCAAAAATAAATGTATAATTAACTTTTATTCCAGACAGTTAAAAAAGTCCTGCCCCTTTTTACGTGCATGCAAAAAGACTAAAATTTACCATATGTTCAAAACATTTATTGCTTCCTGAATGTTGCGTCACTACGTTAATTCGATCTTGTTTTTACGAGAGCATTAAAACTGGGATCATTCACCTCGAACACTATTTTTGTACCGTCCTGTTGTTATCCTGAACGAACATCATAAAATCTTGGCTTAGCTTTAACAAGAATTCGTATCGGTCGTAAACTTGTAATTGTTCCCAATAAATATTGTAACCGTGTTTGTTTGAATGATTGTTATATTTGGTTTTTGTAGGTTTTAAATGTTTCAAATTAATTAACATGAATAAATTAATATACTATTCTATTACCACTTAACTATAATATAGCCTTAATTGTGCATAAATGTTAAAGATGATGAGGATTTTTTATTTATTGTAAAACTCATTTTATATTATTTAACGTGCGTGATACGTATATTATGGAACTTTACGAATAACTTATAATCAATTAATTTAATTACTTTTTTATTGTATAGGTCAATATAATAATATTTTTGAAAGATTAAAATTAAAAGACAAACTTAAGTATGTGATATACTAATATTTGGTAAAAGTGCTGTTATTTTGATGTTATTTCTAATCCTAAATGTGTGATTAATTCTTTAAACGATTTTAAAATGTCCGCAGTTTTTGTAGTCCAATTAAAATCATTTAAGAGCAATTCATTGTGATCGTTTATAATAGTGTCACTTGAACCGCGACGTGTGGGAGTCAAGACTTGCGAAAGTTTAGATCAATGGTCTGTAGGCAGCTAGCTTTGGAATTCACTTCCTTATTAATTTTCATTCTTGATCAAATTTACTTTACGCAATATTTACAATCTGGAAATGTAATAGATTATAGCAAATTTGCTTTATTTTAACTCCATTCACACAATTTGTAGGACTTAAGCCAAATCATTTATTATTTGTTTATATATTTGAAGAACTATAAACCTAAAAACAAATCCATTTAAAAAAGTTATTTATTAAGCATATTAGAGTAAAACTTTTTAACGCCTAATAAAGAACAATTATCTCCTTCTGTATCATGTTATTATGAAATTGTAAAATTAGGTTATCTGGTAGTAAATATGTATAGAGTTTTTAAGATAAGCTGTTAGGTATAATCATTTTAGATAGTTAGATAATAAAAATTCCATTTTCATTATTAGGTAGATCGATTTTATCGTCAAGTATCGAATAGTATAATCGAATATACAATGAGAGAACTTAATTACATATCACGTGATTCTTCACCTTCCGCTGAATTTCAATATTTGTCAATTTAATCGGCCATTAGGTACATACATCAAGTATGCTGATCTCACAATAAAGAATAGCGGTACGCGACAAGGCGTATATAATTTATTTGTGGAGACCATTTAGTCATTACTGTAGTGAAAACATTTCTTGGAACCACTTTAAAAAATTGTGCTAAGCAGTTTTTTTTAGTCTTATCTCCTATTGCTTGCGAGTCCCATCTGTCTACCGTCACTTTGTCTAATATTTTTATTAACTTTATACATCGGTTTCTCCATACCGGTAGACGTATGACTTAGTTTACTACTTTTAGGTCACTTGACAAACATTGCGTGCTGATCGACAGAAGCCAACACCGTAACAAAGCAAATTAATATTCAATGATTATTTTTGTTTAATTTATCAACTTTTCTAAGACATAATATACTTAGATGATTAAAACTATACCGAAATCTTAATAATATAAAAAGTTGTAACAAAATAGAATTTTGTAAATTTTTATTTATTTTAATATATAGTGGTTAAGTAGTAAAACTTCATTTAAATACAAATTAGAAATAGCTAATGTAGAACACGTATTTCATAAATACATTTTTCACGTGAATCATCCATAAATCATCGAACAATATTCCTTGGTATGTATAACCCGGCTTAGTCAATGTCAGGTTAACAGAAAAACAAAGATTGTTGTTCAAAATGTTCTAAATATAGGCATGAATGGACCAATTTCTGTGAAGCATGTGTAGTCTTGATGCATTAAATTGTTGATGTTTTTAGCTTCACGCATTTCTCGCATTTAAAAGACTCTCTGAAGGTCCTGAAGGTTCTGAGCTCTCTGCTTCTATATTTTCATAGATATGTTTTGAATAAGTGAATATAATGCTGAAGAATATTTAACAGCACCAGGACGATGCGGATAGTGAGAAAACTTTTAAATGTTAACATTTCTCTGAGTAATAAGATCTCATAATAGTTAGTAATAATAATAATAGTTAGTAATATGTTGCTTACCATGTCTGCTTAAAGAAAAAACTATTTTTATTGATGTTATAACAACATTTAGGGAAAAGATTTTCTTTTAAAATGTATGTTATATTTTTCTCATATCATTATAACCTTTCCTTGTATAATATATTCCATTAAAAGTATTTTATGACAAAGAATATTAATTACGCCATATGAATAGAGCCGACCGTTACGTTTTCGTGACTCACAGTATGATGACCCCGAATGCTAATGTTGATAATAGATATAACATTTTGAATAATTACTTCGATGGATTGTTAATTTTTCATTAATTTTTCATTAGATACAACAATAAAAAATCTAAACGAGATAAA
Source organism: Heliconius ethilla aerotome (assembly GCA_001485985.1). Taxonomy (NCBI): domain Eukaryota; kingdom Metazoa; phylum Arthropoda; class Insecta; order Lepidoptera; family Nymphalidae; genus Heliconius; species Heliconius ethilla. The sequence continues at coordinate 12,409 of FAPJ01020079.1, read as the reverse complement.
GGAACCTTAAAATATATTTTTAATAAAATGAACAATATAATTTCTATAAAATGCACAAGAATATATCATTTGATTTTGTAGATCTTTAGTAATTGTAATAAATAGTCAGCTTCATGTATTTATTTTTAATTAATTTTACACATCAATTCAATTAAATATCAATAGACAAAAAGTAGAATAATCCATATACGGAAATCTATTAAGTACAACATAATTAAATATCTATTTCATTTTTGGAAAATTGCAGCACTAGTTTCTACCGCCATCTGTCAAAAGATTTTAGCATTACATTTTGTTACTTTGTAGCAATCTGTCATTTTAATTGACATTTGGTTGTAAAGATGGCGCTAGAATCCTTTAAATGTCATAATATTTAAGAAATCAATAGATATTAGAATAGCGACCTCCTCTTTTTTTTATAACACAGCACAATTTGTAAAGAACAGAGTGCCTTAACACTAGACTCCCTCTGGTTACCTTGCTTGATGCCAGATAGAGCGTGAAGCTAGTGGAAAAAAATAATCATAAACAGATACAAACATAATCACTTTGATATCAAATTTACCTACTAATTAACAAATATAGTGAAATCTCAATGTTTCCAGATTCAAAAATTTTATATACTACCACTATTATATTTTGTTATCAATTTCTTTGTAATTTTGTACTTTGTTTTGTTTTCTGAAACTTATATCGGTAAGGATAATCCTTACCGATATAAGTAATAACGTGAATACCTACATATGTTAGTTAATTTTTCCAAATGGACCTTACTTTACTCGCCACTTTCATTTATAAGTCTCGCCTTATTAATTACTTTTTAATAAATTATTAATTTCGATTTTACTTATTATTTTAGACAGGATAAACTAAATTACTTTTAATATTGCCGCCTCCCAAAATATACTTATACCACCTCTGGTAAAGCTAAAGTACCAACGGTCCTGAGCAGAACTTTTTTTTTGGCTTCACTCTTTATCTCTAGCCGTAGAGCGTAATAGCCAGTGAGAATAGATCACCAAATGCTACGGTTTCTGGTCTCATCTCGCTCAGACCGCTTGTGCCTCGTCTACTTTCATCAACCTCTTCACACGTGACTTCCGGGGGGATCCACATGTGTTTTATGTGATTTTCCTCCTTCTATACTTTTGAGTTCTCGAGGGTTAACCGACGTTTTCTTATACCTCTCTTACCAATCTTACTTCATAAATATTTTTACATTGTAATTTTACGTTTTATCTGCTTATAGATAATGCAAATGAAATTACATTAATTAAAAAATATTTAAATTGTTATTTGCGAGAAGGTTCCGCCGTCCGATATTTCAAAAAATTTGCCTCACCCCTACACTTAGGGGCGGATCTCATATAAAACGACTAGACTTCAATAATATTAAAATGTAATTTCAAATTATTTTTTTAATTTAAAAGCATCTAAATTAATGGCAACTTGATGCTTTTGCTCGGACGGCAAAGTACAGATACTCAGGCAGATACTCCGTTCCCCACTTTTCGCCGAATTTACGAGATATTGCGGTTTTAAATGGTAAAAAAAATGGTAGTCGGGAATTGGTGAGCGAAGCGAGCAGGGAGCGAAGTTCTCTTGTGTTATAATAATTTTATAAGAAACATGACGTAATAGATATTTTTTCCCGCCAATACGCTGGAACACAGATAGTAAAAGTTAAGTTAATATGATAAAATATTTATTTTTAATATAAAACATTTATTTTAATAAAGGAAATGAGAAAGATATTCTCGCGTTAAAAATAAGATGAGATTTCCCCAATAACGGTGTCGCAGGCGATCTTTCCCCTTCGTGAACATATAGGTTGTTTGAAAATATTAAAGTTTTTTATTTAGGTTCGCTTTTTTGTATCACATAAGGTAAAATTAACCGTTTAAATAAAGAAGATTTTTTTATCAGAATTCGGGGATGTATAAATAATAATTAAAAATATTCATTAAACGGGCATCGAACCTATAGTCATCGAACCCAATACGGTGTATTTTCTATTGTAATCGTATATTTTCAAATTAAAACAGGAAAAATGTAATTTTTGTCTAGTGCCAAGACTTATAATTTAGCTTATAATTTTTCTCTTCATATATGTTTTTTAAAACGGAAGCCAATGTCGTTTTTTTCTTTATCAGAAACCGTAAAAGTGATTGTAAAAAACATATACTTTTTCCCGAGTAGGTTCGAGTCCACAGCCATCATGCATGCCGACAGATAGATTCAAGCAATAGTAAAAATAAAAAATACAGTCTAACTCTCTAACCACCCCTAGCATTACTCATTTATCAACAACCCTTATAAATAAGTCTCTGGGGGTGCGTCTGGCGAACTCGATTGCTTTAATGTACCGAGACCAAAACGACGAGATTATTATAACTTTTGTAACATACCCATCCGTATGTTACTCCCTCATGAATTAAGGACTAACATGTGTCTTTATATTGGAATAAGTATTAATGAGTTCAGAGAATGAATCTTTGATTTTTACACAATTTAAAAAAAAAATCAGCTTCACGCTGTATCCCGCTCACAGCAGGATAGGCGAGGGAACCTAGTGTAAAGACACTCCGTTTAAATTTAAATTACAATTTAAATTAATATATTTAACCGGATTCATCGTGTTTCGTTACAGTAAAGTGTTGGGAACGTCGGGTTTTCAAAAATACTAAATAGACGCGGTTAATCCGGTCAAAGAGTTTAATTTCTTAATGAAAAAATATTTCTCTGTTTTTGTTTATTGTTTTCTCAATTACGTACGTGACATTTAAAAAAAAATATATTTAACCACTTCTTTTTAAATCTTTTTAGGAATACATAGAATGACAGGTAATAGCGAGGATGTCACGGTGAAAATGAAGGAGCAAGTAATCAGGTGTTTGGGGACATTGAGAGAATGAGTGATGAAAGAATGGCGAAAGCGATTTATGAACGAAAAGTGAGGTAAGAGAGGCAGGGGAAGACTTTGGTTGTTAAATGCTCTCTATATGGAAGGGTTTTTCAAGCTTTTGAAAGACAATTGTTTTTATATGTACTGAGTGTTAACAAATAATGTTACGATATTATTTGTTTAGTGGTGGATCGCACACAGCGCTTTGTCTGCCAGAATGGAGGAATAACTACTTGTCATCATGGAGGCACACACGTTGCGGTTTCAATCCCAAGTATATTTAAAAATATTTTTAATTTGCCTTGATTAGGTATACAAATATAAAGTAGGTATGCCGTTAAGTTACCCCACACTTAATAGAGTGAGGTGGAGAACAGAGTGTTTTAACACTAGAATATCTTTGCCTACACTATTTTTTTGAAAAAAATCTTATAATAAAAAATCCGACATTATTTGGGAATACAAAAAGTTACATGAAATGACAGCCGGTCACAAATAATATGTTTTACAGAAATATGTATGTATGTGTGTAATCCAGTGTATTGCTTACGTAGCAAGTATAACGTAGCGACGTAGCGTCGTAGCGACAAGGCGGGGTCTACAGCTACGCTACGGTAGCCAGTGTTGCTATGTTGACTGTGTTAATCTCCTTGTTTCAAGAATTATGCTTAATAGGTTTTTTTGTATTTTTTCATAGTTGGTTTTGTTACCTTTTTGTTTATTCGGATTGTCATAATTTTTATAAGCATTATTATAAAAACATTTATGATGCTTACAATTTTTAACATCAATTTATAAATATTTAGAGCATTAATATACCTATTTTTCCGTGTATTTTTCAAAACTACGATCAATCATACACAAATAATAAATTTTAAGTGTCTTATAAGTTCATAATTAATTAATCATTCATAATTAATTATTCAATAATAAATAAGTACTAATGAATTAAAATTTGATTTCGATGTAATTTTTTTCGATGTAATTTAAATTAATCTATATCATATTTCTAAACTCACTATAAATTTAATTTAAAAATTACATGTCTACATTCCAATAACTAATTTTAATAATATCTCCTGATTAATAGTATATCTTAATTTACTTAAATAATTGTTTATATACAGAAAACTCTCTTACTTTTATTTCTTAATTATTAGATAATCTTCCAGAATTCCCTACATTTGAGGTCAAATAATACATTTTCCACTCTAAACACGCCAGTACAACCTCAGCCGCTACGCGGCTCGCGCGCGTTCACTGTTTTACCTAAAAGTAATAAAAAAATCCATACAAAATTATACTAAATACAACCTTTTTTAATATAACTGGATAGATATAGTTATAAAGTATAGAGATCATTATTATCGCATAATCAATTAATACAAATCGTTTGAGAGGATTTTTTTTTCATGTCACATTAAGGCATTGCGGCTTTTATCTTTTAGGAAATATATTGATTTTTCTTCGGATTGTATTTTTTTTATTTTTTGTTTATTAAACATTTTGTTATATATCACGAAACGCAATTTCATATTTAAATGATAGTATTAATATTTTTGGAATTATATTCAAAATATATCGTTTTAGTTTAATTAATGGATATGGAACCTTATTTATAGGTATGTATCGCAAACATACTTATATGATTACAATATTTTTCTTATTTGCTTCATTATTATTTTTTAGTTTCCTCATACAACATTCGTCAAAGCATAAACGATATATTACTTTACTAAAAAGCGTGTTAGTAAGACCATTTTGCATACAAAATAGGTCATATTCTAGGATATATTTCGGCCTTTTTCAGACTCGAAAATAGACCGGTCTAACCAAAATGGCGGTATCAGAACTACGTAGTACGACAGACATTCCTTGCATTACATGATTTAAGTAATATCATTTTATATATGTGTATATTATATATTAACATAAGTAATACTATAGTACAACGTTCACAATTTGTTTATTCGGGATTAAGGTTGTTTAAAATTATTTCGTTTTATTAATTTACTATTACTTGACTAAAAGGCTTTAAATAGAAAACATCAATTTCTCTTTTAAGTTTTGCGTTCCCACAGAAACTAAGAGCATTTCCCGTAATTTATGCTTAACGAGACCCTGCTTTATGCGGGATACAGCGTAAAACTAATAAAAAAATTTCTCTCTTGGTCCTCTCCTACCTCAGGAACCACCTACATACCGAATTTTAACATTTAGAATTCAGTAG
>FAPJ01020016.1:0-10699 GCA_001485985.1 Heliconius ethilla aerotome | reverse complement strand
TTTCCTAGCTTTGATGACACAACAAAGCATTAGGCTCTAGTATCACCATTAGATACTGCACCTGCATTATTAAAACAGAACGTGATAAGCAAAATATTTTGAATATACTCGAATTCGAACTTACGGCCATCGCGAGAACAGTCAAACATTCCTCTACTGCGTCACGTTATATATAACGTATGACGCAAATATATAAAAAAAATAGGATTTTCCTACAAACTCCTCCAAATCTACATAATTATGAATTTATATATTATATTTTTGTACTTAAATCCGTATATATTTATTTGCATATATTATATGTAAAATATGCATATACCTAGTATAAAGACATATTTCTACACTGTAAATGTAAACTGATATGTTTATTCTGTATGAGTGAGTATGTATGGATGTTGAAACAAGAGCTTGAACTAACTGGGCATAACATTAATTGCAGCATTCCAAACATAAGATAGCTATACTATATTATGCTATTACAATTCTTTGATATTTCATACTGGACCACTAGTCTTATAAAATGTTTTTAAAAAATAAATCGTAGTAAAGAATGAATCGTCCCCATATATAGCGACGAAAATTGTTTATTCTTATAAACGTAAGCAATCCATTATTAATCAATATGTTAATATGAAAAAATATATATATATATAAAGAAATTACTTAATTGGCTCTACTTCATCAACTATTAATTAGTTTCGTTGAGAATTTAAAGTTTATTAATATAACTGGTTTACAGCGCATATTTTCCACGGCCTTCTTTTTTTTTTAATTTTAATTATAGCAAATGTCTGTGTGATACAATTTTTATACTTAGAAGATATTAAAATACATTTTTTTAACACCACTATCGCATTTTATTCCAAATAAGCCAAGCGCCACTATAGCGCATTTAATAAACTTATATCATATATTTGTAGAGGGGCAACAGCACAGTGTGCAACTGTAAAAGCGACAGTTGTGGATTCGATTCCTACTCGGGTAAATCAATAAATTTCATACCTTCGCTTATGATAACTAGACAACGCGCAGTGTTGAATACCGCCACTCAACACACAATATTGTCTCGAAAATAGAGTTCCGCCCAGACAGTAACGGTCTAACAATAGGTTCCTGTCTTCCTTGGCATTAAGGATAAACGTGATAGTAGCTTTAATATGTATATTTTTAAAGGTCTTTTATATAAATATTTGATACAAAAGTCAAACAAATATTAATGTTCGAGATGCATAAGACGTTCGACTCGGAATTCGAACCCACGATCTAGGACAATTTAAATATCAGACCAACTAACCATTCAATTATATTTTAAGAGAAGCGAGACAGGGCTCTGTAGAGCTGACTGATTAATCAAATCGCTTGGTTATTCGACTGTGAAATAACAATTTAAAAACATTCCAGTATAAAAAGATATTATTAGAATTAGTGGCTGAGTTAGTTGTGATATTTTTTTCTTTTTACCCGACAGCCGCGATAGAGGATAATGTATTTATTAGTCTATTTATATACATGTATTTTAGTTTCTACTAATTAAATCTTCACAAAAAACACTGTAAAACATAACATTTGTAACTATTTTTCTTAATCAAAAAATTCCAAACGGTTTAACATACATGGTTTAAATATATTTAAGAACTAGTTCTTACAATTTCTTAAGTAAAGTAAGCCTTTGTCCCTTTCCGTATGAAGTTTCTACTGAACTACAACAACAGAATTTAAAACATCTAATCTACATGTTACCAATGCAACTGATAATACATCAGCTGCACACCAATGACGTCATCGGACAGCAAAAATAACTAAAAGATGAACTAAAAGATTATTTCACATTCATATACGAAATACGAAACATACTTACAGATATTAATTCAAAATGTGCCAGACTTTAATGATATTGTATGTGGAATTATCATATCGATTGTACCGATAAAATTGCGTGGGGGCATTCTGGTGAACAGATTCCATATACTTCATATAGTGAAGCGCGTCTCTTGCGTTCGGACGTCTGCCCTCTGCGCGTTGGCGTCACTAGCACACTGGCCTTATTACTAAAGAGATTTGCAGTTTAAAAATAATATTATTATTATTAGTATTCCATTTTTTTGCACGTAGAGCGGATAATGTTATTATTTTAACTAACGTTTGGTCCTGTAATTGTTTGACATTAATTGTCATTTTTATTCAGCCTAGCTGCATAGTGACGTTTGTATTTTTTTTTTCGAATATCATATTTACCTTGTTTACGGCCAGCTGTATTGAAGAGTGAAGGTTTATCGCAAAAAGTTTTTGCGTCTAACGGTATGTATAACTTGTCAATGTCGACAACCAGTCAACTTTTATTTTTGTTTATGTGTACATATTTCTTTGTTTATCTTATGCATTTTGCTTTGTAAATAAACAATTCAATATATTTATAATAATAAATATTATAAATAGTTTCGTGTATTTGGAATTTTACATATTAGCATATTATAGCATTTTGTTTACAAATATTTTAAATGGCCGATGATTTGTATTGGCATTTATTTTGTTTACAATAAGGTGCATTATGAGAGTTATTTATTTAAAGAAAAAGAAACTGTATTTACTCGTCTAATTTTGTAGAAATATGAAACTTAAACTCTAAAATAAGTATTTGCTATAGCAACAGTTATTTTAAATCGTAAACAATGGAATAAAATGCAGGAATTTTATTTCAATTGCAGACATAAGTATTATACGATTTATAAATAACAATGATTCAACTTTTGTAGCGTGAATTAGAATAAGTACAGTCAGAAATCATTAAGGAAAATGAAACGTGGTTTTAAATAAGTCTTTCTAGTTTAGATTATATTATATTATAAATTATGCATATCGGTTTAAATAATGTTATTTTTAGTTTTAGTTTATCAGTAATGGAAACTAATTATAGCTATGTGATTATATGTATGTATAATACCAGTTTTAAATGCAAAATGTCTCAGAGTGGAATATTACCACGTTCGTGTCACGTACCTAAGCGTTTTATTTAATAAACTACATTTAGTAGACATTTATACAATATTTATTATTATGCATTACCTGTTTCTTATTTATTATATTTTTTCCTCAAGATCGTAACTTTAGATAAGCTGAACTATTGTTATTTTTTTATTTTAGATATCTATAGCAATAATAATTATATAGAAAGTTACTTTCTTTTATAATATCTACATCACATAAGTACGTAATAAATCGAGAATGCTGTTCCCAAGTTTATAGGATTGTAGACATACTTGTTATAACGTGAAGCGTGTTTTATCTTTAAAACAAGTTTACATATAGGATTATGGCAGTTATTTTTACTCGCTACCTGCACTTTGTTCTGGGATTCCTTGGATGAAAAAATGTCGGTCGAAAGTTCTAGCGAAGTTTGCGTTTGAAGCTAAATCTAATAATATTTTTAGTTACTTAAAAAAAAATACTAAGAATAGAATGCATATTAGATAAACCATACACTATATGAATATTGGTAATAATAAAAAATAATAAATTATATTATTATACTATTCAAAACGTCATGATAAGCTATATATAATTAAATATACTTCCCATCTGCACTTTATGGCCACTATAGAAATTATTTATCATAATAATAAATTATATAATTAAAATAAAAGCAAGCCGCGCCTCTACAGTTGCCTAGTTTTGCGCCCTTGACTCAGGTTCATCGCTCTCTCATTGTGAACTGATCGTCTGTCTCGATCGCACTTATGGCATTTGTTATATAGGACGTATGGAGACACTATAGTCGTCCTTGTCCTTCAATCTGAATTTAGAATGAATGGCGGCAGAGTGTTCTAGTCACGATTTTTTAATTATCACCAACGTAAAAAGTTTATATGAATACAAATATTATGCTTTCATCGTGACCCAAATAAAATTCTTTTTTAGAATTGACCTACAAATATTACATTTTCAATTTTATTAATGAATTAAATAAAAAATAATCATATTATATAATGTATATTTTATTACTATAACTTGAAATTGTAGATAAAAATAAATATTTTTTCTTGTTTTCTTTTATCTGTTAAGTAATTTACTACTGATATTATTTCATGAGGTTATTCTGTTTATTTTTTTCTTAAAATAAGAACGTGACGAAAGCAATAAGTCATTCTGCCTTATATTATGCTTAAAAGTCATTGAACACAAATTAAATTAGGTTGCAAGCTGATTTATACCGGCCGAGTTTGTTCCGACCACGTAACTATGTGAATGCCTATCGGTAAATCCTTATCTAATTATCAAGCTAAAACCAGTAATAACTAAACTGAATTATGTACTAGTGTATTTTGAAAATACCGAGAAAGGAATGCTAACGAACTTTATAATATTTTTATTTGAACCTATGTTGTCAATGTTTTGGGAGAATTATTTTTATGTAAAAGATCGAAAAGATGAACAAACACTTATTAAATTAAATAGTCATCGATCGTTTCAAAATGAGGCCACCGCGGTGAAGAAATGCAGTATCTGCGTTTCGACGCCTGTGGTATAGGATCCGCTACTCAACCTGAAATATCCCGAAAATTGGGCGAAAAGTGGGAAACGGAGTGTATTAACTAGGTTCATTGTTATATGGGAAAAAGCCCTACGCTAAAAAAAATAAGACAACAATGACATATTGTAAGACAGTGTTTTTCTTGTTTCAGATTATTTTGCTGAATTTTTGGAAATGTTGCAAATAGCAAAACTTTAATCTACATGTTCAGAAGGGGCACCGCATCTAAAAACAAAATAAAAAACAATTTGAAAAGTGATTTTTTCAAAACCGTGAAATCGAGGACTAGCCGGTCCTTGATGAACTCCACAAGTTACAATCCCTGCGCTCTCACACTTTGCATTTCTAAAAATCCTTGTCGCTATTCAGCGAGAGACCCAAGGTTAAGACATTGGTCAAGAGAACTAATCGTCTCTTCAACGTAGACGGTTAGCTTTTGGATTTTGAATCCAAATTATACCTTTCTGTATCATTAGAGAAGATTCAGAAAGAGAAAGTAGTGTACCTGTACGTACTTATATTAGTACTTAAAAGGCGCTTCTGAGACTAATGGACCCGCCAAGTACCTACGGAAATGGAATTCCAGGTAAAGAGAACGTTCTCAAGTATGATCAAAAAGTACCGTCTGAAGAGGAGAAGACTACGTCTCCACTTCTCATTAAATCCAACGATATTAAATATATCGATTCGGTGAACGATGATAAAGCCAGTCTAAGAGAGTTGAACAAGTCGAAAAACGATCTCAATACCATAAATTCGATGAAAACGGAATCCAATGATGTAAGTAACAATCATTTAGCGGTGGCTTATCAAAAGGATGACAAAAGTGATGAAGATGCAAAGTCAACTAATGAGAGAGTAAAGTTTATGGGATTAGGAGATGCTGATAGTATTTGTTCTATCAAGCCATCTCCAGATCCAGGTCCTCAGATTCCTGATGGCGGATGGGGCTGGGTGGTAGTAGCTGCTTCATTTCTTATCGCCACAGTTGCAGATGGGCTTGCTTTTTCTTATGGCTTATTGCAAAAAAGGTTTGTGGAGCACTTCAATACAAGTGAAGCTAAAACTTCTTTAATTGGTAGCCTGTTTATATCAGTACCGTTAATAGCAGGGCCTATAATGAGTGCACTGGTTGATAGATATGGATGCAAAAAAATGACAATTGTTGGTGGTGTATCAGCTACTATAGGATTTGTAGCAGCAGCATACAGTAATACTGTAGAAGCTTTGTATATAACCTACGGTCTAATTGCTGGCTTAGGTATGGGGCTATTATATGTTACTGCCGTCGTGTCAATTGCTTATTGGTTTGAAAAACATCGTAATTTAGCCGTAGGCTTAGGATCATGTGGAGTGGGCTTTGGTACTTTCGTTTATTCACCCTTGACTACCTATTTATTAGATGAATATGGCTGGAGAAGTGCTCTGTTGCTCTTAGCCGGCACCGTACTTAATGTGTGTGTATGTGGTGCTGTAATGAGAGACCCAGAGTGGCTTGTACTGGAACAGAAAAAACAGAGAAAATTAAGTAAAGCAAAGAGGGCATCCAGCTCTACATCGATATCAGCAAAATCAGGAGGTGGAGAATCTATGTATCCAGACGCTGAAGAATTAAAGACTATTATTAATAGTGGCGAAACTCCTGAACATATACTATCTGCTATTGTAGCTGCAATAGAAGAAGCAGAAAATATAGAAGCAGTGACAAAAATGAACGCTGATTTATCAAGTCAGCACAAAGTTAATTCGGTTATCAACCTTCCAACATTTTTGAGACAACATGAAAAGGTAACTGTTTTATAATCTTCAATATTGAAAAAACTTATTTCTTGTTAAAATTTTCAAATTTCTTTAATATATTTTATTATTTATTGTTAGGTGCCACCAGAAGTAATGGAACAGCTGACATCAAATGAGCGCCTATACAATATAATTTTACAGAATTATCCATCATTATTAGCTTTGAAAAGCACTTCTGAAACAAAACTTCCAACAAGCTCAAATAAAGAGAAACTTTCGAAGAAAGAGAAAAAGGACTTTGATAAGAAGCTTGAAAAAGTTAGAGAAAAATTACTCCAACCTATTCCGGAAAATAATACAGCAATTATTCCTCCAAGACGTGCAGATTGGTTCTCGAGACAAATTAATACCGATCATAATTACTTAAGAGGTATTCGTGTGCATCGTAACTCCATAATGCATCGCGGTGCTATGATGAATATTGCCAAATACAAGCTAAGAGCGTCATCCTGTCCCGATATCTATAAAAATTCTATGTGGTCTGTGGAAGATCAAGAGGAAAAGGTAGAAACTTCTATTACTTACTTTATTTATAGGTAAAAATGTATTGCAATTGGATATTTAACCCTTTGAGATACCTTAGGTAATAAGCAATTGGAAAATGCTAGTTTTAGTTTATTTTCAAGACTAACTACCGTCACATCAGAACAATATGGAGTTCTCGTTGTCAAAATTGAGAAATTTGAAATATTTGTCCCTATTATCAGTTTTTTTAATTTTACATTGTGGAAGTTAAGATTGAATTGGAAACTTAATTTAATTTTTAAGTTAATTGTTATTTATTTATTTATTTTTCAGACATGGGGACAACGATTGAAAAAGATAATAAATAAAACATTCGACTTCAACATGTTCACGGAGTTCCACTTTATGCTGATGAACTTGTCGACTTTGGTGCTATTCGTCTGGTTTATTGTACCTTACTTCTTCGTATCCACCTTCATGGAAGACAATGGTTATACTCATACTCAAGGATCGTTGATGCTCGTTATTTATGGTGTAGCGACTATAATTGGAATTGTAAGTCTTTCAAAAAAAACCATTTCTTTTAGCTTCTCGATTTAACCCGCACATAGCGGGATAGACAATGTTAAGGCACTAAAACACTTCGTGCATCACTACTAATCACTTATGCTTAATTTGTTATGCTTAATTTATAAATTATATCCCAAAATGTCTCGTTAGGAAATTAGTTTTACCATTCATTTAAAGTAGAGCCATCAGATTAATTGATAATAGAGCTTGGTGATAATGTTCAAAATTATCATTAAACCATTAGTCTCATCATGTATCATTAGAATTGTACTGGAGCGGTATGCTTATCTTATCTATGAGACTATAGAATTATTTGCCTTGTAAGACTGTAGCTCTGAGAGTCTTACCAAGATTCAAGTGTCAAGGTTAATTTATTTATCAAATCTTTCGTTTGAGTAGCTTTGCTGCTTTAAGCTGCTTAGCAGTAGCCTTTGTGCGACTGAAAACGCGGCGGTTGTGGGTTTGATGCCTCAAGAATTCGAGGGAAAGGGGGGAATATTCATAATGGAGAACGCAGTTTATTGACACTAGGTTTCTAGGTTTCGTCTGCCAACCCTGTCATAATAAAAATAATCATCTCAGTAATATATTTTAATTATTTTTTATTTAAAAATGTTAAATTTACAAATATTGTAGGCAGACTAAAAATATTCAATAGGCATAAAATATAAGATTTATCTTTAGGAATTTACTATGAATTGTAATGCAATTTTCAGGTGGGTCTTGGTTGGATCGGAGATCTGCCCTGGGTGAACATTACTAAAACGTATGCTATATGCTTAGTAGCCTGTGGGTGTACAATCTTGTTGTATCCAATCCTAATCAGAATCATGGACGCAAAGGAAACTTACAGCTTCTACATACTGGCCGCCAATTCTTTAGTATTTGGATTGACATTTTCTAGTTCGTATTCTTATACGCCAAGTATTTTAGTGGAATTGATTGCTTTGGAGAGATTCACTGTAGCATATGGGCTAGTACTGCTGAGTCAAGGACTTGGCCATTTAATTGGTCCACCTATGGCTGGTGAGTTATATTATAAATAATCTTTTTTGTTTAATTTTTATGCAACAGATATTTAAAATTAAAAAACAACGAAATTATTGGACGCTTAACAGCGATGTTAAAATTTTGATATAAAACAAATGTTGAACATAAATCAGTCTGAAGCTTACATTCCGAAAATAGTCAGTTGCATTTTCGCAGCAATGTTTACTTTCTTGGTTCAGTTCCGCACGGCTGAGCTGTAAAACGTGTTTACCCATTAAGATTTGTTATAACAACTGCCTAAAATATAAATATAGTGAATCAGAATTTTGTTAGTTTGTTCTTCTTTGAAACAATAGATGGATGAAAAAAAAATATTGAAATAGTCTTCCGTCCTTTATTATGGTCATGAGTTCGATGACCACTTGGAGCTGCTGAAAATTAAGGAAGAAGGGTCCTAATACCCTATAGGTCATTTCCAATTCCAAACACTAAAAGTGGGAAATGCGCGGAGAAAAAAAATATAAATAAATAGGTATTATTGTCAAATTATCTTAAATACTAAAAAATAATGTTTCAATACAGGTGCTTTAAAAGACAAAACAGGATATTGGGATGCGGCATTCTACGTAGCTGGCATATGGGTCATTGTTTCCGGACTTCTAGTAGCAATCATACCGTTTACGAAGAACTTCCGTATTATAGGCAATGCTCCTCTAGCTAAAGATGTCGCTGTAGACCCTGAGCCTGGAATGAAAATTATTATTGCACATTAAATAAATTAATTATGCAAATTGGTTTTGAAGACAAGAAATTACTTTAAAAACAATTATTATTCATTTGACATAATTACTTTATTTATAGCAACATTTTGAGGTTTTTTTTATTTTAGACGTTTGACATTCATATTTTTTAATTATTATTATTGTTTTATGTATGTAGTACTTATGTACTTAGTCTAATGTTTTTTATCTGTGTCACAGGTGTGATTTAGTAATTTAGCAATTATTAATATTAATTTTGTGGTTTTTTATTTCTCTCATAAATATTACGAGTGTATGAAAGTAGTTTGTTTTATTTGTAGTAGCATTGGTACTTATATAATATTGTCATCGTTTTACACTAACGATACAAAGATAATTTTGTTGGTGTTTTATTTAAAATATTTAAACATATAACCTTTCGAAAACAGTAGTCATCTTTTAATTTAATGGTATATTTATTATATATAGTATTTAATAAGTAGAAATATCAATTTCATTCCGACTTCATATAATTTTTGCTTTATTTATTTTTTTCTATTTTTATTTCCCTATGATATATGTAATGTGCCCACCTCAAAACTGCATATTTATTGTATTGGTTACTTGTAGTATATACAAATAACTTATAAAACTGCCATCATATAAAATTTCATTTAGAGTAGGAACAAGTATTTCCTGGTACCTAGGGATACTTATGATGAGTTTTAGTAAATCTGAGATATTTGTATTTGTATTAGAGTATATTTTTTAACAACAAAATATTTTATGTACGAGTATTTCTAGAAGTTAAGATTTTGATCTACTTATTTAGATATTAAGGCATTATTTATCCGAGAATATTCATATTCATTTGACTAAATAAAAATATTTTTAAACAAATTTAGATTGGCATCATTTATTATATGTAAGTAAGTCCCCTATATGAATCTATATTATATACGAGTGATTTCAAAATATCTTAAAATTATGATATACTCAAGTGAAAACTTAATACAATTTATATACAAAAAGTGTGTATTGTCAAACATGGTAGTATATTTACGTTTATTTAATTTAATGTATTTTTTTATATTATTAAATAATACCCACGCGCATTATATATATACGCCGAATTTCATACTCCTCCGTCTCAAGAAATTTTCTTGTGATAAATATAATTATTTGCAGATAATAAAGAAAAGATAAATAGATCTATTTAATAAAATATATAGGAATATATAAAACTATAAATAAGTAAAAAGTATAGTCGAAAATATCAATTATAATGAAAAATTGGCGCATTAAAGGCTAAAAACATGTAAAGAAACATGTAATTGCAAGACGCAAAGATAATTTTAAATTTAATATTTAAGAAAATTATTATTTATGAGTTATTTAGTTTCATTTTACATATTTCACAATAACAAAATATTGGCTAAAAGATATATCAATTGTAATATGACAGCAGTATAATTTTTTTTATACTTTAAAAATAATGATTAAATTAGCTAAGATAATTATAAAAACAATTATATTATTAGGCAGCATAAAAAAGTAGATATTGTTGTGAAGTTTAGGCTGAAAAAAAATAGGTCTTTAGCTTCCA
>FAPJ01020007.1:0-10088 GCA_001485985.1 Heliconius ethilla aerotome | reverse complement strand
AAGCTGCGTGCGTCCGCTAGTAGTTGATAAGTTAACATTTTGTAAAATTAACTACAAATATAAGTTAATTTTTTTCTATGAAATATCTAAAAATATATAAGAGTGTGACTGTAACACGGCGGCTGTTCGATCCATACTTGGTGAATGAATTACTATATATTCGCCCTAGCATCAAAAGGCAAAAGCCCGGCGTTAAGTTCCGCCACTCAATATGCAATGCCTCGAAAAAATTGTCGTAAGATGGAGAACGGAGTGTCATAACACTAGGTTCCCTCTGCCTACCCTGCTATTTGTGAAAATATTGAAGCTGATTATGAAAATTACATTCCCATAAAATATTTCTTTACGATATAATAAACTCTCCAGCAAATTGTTTGCAAAAATATTTTTTGCGGTACACTTCGTATAAAAATGCAGTTACCGTAACGATGAAGCGGCCGACGCAGTAGGCGCGAGTCGCTTCGCTTTAAATATTTATATTCTGAATAAGCTTTTTAAATTAAATTGTCATTATTAGTAATATCATTAAATTTCTTTGCACTGTACATACATGTTATATGAAAATAAAATAACTGTAATTGCAACAGGTTGTGGGTTCGATTCCCACTCGACCATGTGAAAAATATATTCACTTTCTCGCTCTGGTACTGAGGCAAAGCGCGGCGTTAAATTCCGCCACTCACCCATACAGCCTACATTTTTGCGGAAAGTGAATAATGGAAGTGTCTTAATGGGAATAAAGTGTCAAAGACATCCTACCCTACTATGTGCGGAATACAGCGTGAAAAAAAAAAGATTGTAAATTTCATGTAAAACTTTGTACTTATTATCTTTAAGCGAAAGCAACATTTTATAACGAATGTTTGTTATTAACAATTTTCTTTGAAGTACTTTTAAAAGAATTACAGTATCTTTATTTATGACGATTAGTGCAAAGAATTATATAAAATGAATTCAAATGTCATTCTATAAAATTGGAAATTGAAACATCACTTATACAAACGTTAAATAGAAATTTCTTTCATAAGTTCTCAAATCACAAAACACACAATTCCTATTCATTCAGCGACTTATGTATTTTTCAATTACGGACAAGAAACAACAGAATAGAAACATACAGCGAGAAGTGTGCTACGACATGCTACGAGTCGCTACGAATCGCTACGACAGTGTAATACGTAGCTCTCGTAGTACACGCTTGGATTAAGCTCTACATTTGAGCTTTATTTACAAATGTATCTAAAATTTTATGCTATTTTTGACGATTTATAAAAATCGTATAGAATAAAATATATACTCTTATGTAAAGAAGAATAATATAATAATATCACGTTAATTTTCTACTATAATTGTTGAACACATATTCCAATAGTGGTTGAATTCCGCCACTAAATAACACACTAAATACCTGCAAAATTCGGCAGATAGTGGAGACGGGAAGTGTCTTAACACTAGGTTCCCAGGTTCCCTCTGCCTACCCTTCAATGTACGAGAGATGGAGCGTGAAATAAAAAAAATATTTACATTTACGAGCAGGCTGTGATCAAAACAATGCGTCGCACGTCAACTACGAGAGAAGTTTAATCAGATAAAAGCTCTTTAGAATTGTTTGGTAAAAAAATACGATTACAAAGTATAGCTTACAATACCTACTATAGAAAAGTAGAAACTGCAGTACTCTTGTTCAGAATTTTTTAGATAAAATACAAGTAGAGAAAAATATTAAAGGGTATTGTATTGTGGCTGTTGCCAAGCGCTGTTTGCCGCCTTTTAACTTGATTTGCGCTTGCAACGGCGATGGCTTTGACACGCTGGAAAATATTCTATTAGAATAATACCCTATTGCTATCTGTTAAATAAAACATT
Organism: Heliconius ethilla aerotome; assembly: GCA_001485985.1. Classification (NCBI taxonomy): domain Eukaryota; kingdom Metazoa; phylum Arthropoda; class Insecta; order Lepidoptera; family Nymphalidae; genus Heliconius; species Heliconius ethilla. Next base: position 8,222 of record FAPJ01020007.1, on the reverse strand, counting down.
TATTTATATATTTTCCTCGCTGTATCATATATTTAGCAGAGTAGAGAAAGCCTAGTGTTAAGACACTCCGCTCCCTACTGTCCGCCAAATCAATTCAATTATTGCATTCCATTTTTACGAGGTTTTAATGTGAACTAAAATTTCCTTTGATCAAGTTACCATATTGAAAAGGACATATTTATTTGGGAGAAAAATAATTTGTAATGAATTGTAATTTAAAATGAGTAAAACTATTTCTTCAACGAATCATCGTCAAGCGTGAGAGGCAGCCACGTAGCCACCAGGCGTGGCCGTCGCGGACGATATTAAAATCTGTCAATTCCACAAAAGAGAGCGGGAAATTGGGGCGGCGCTAATGGCGGCGCCTGACAGCGATTAATGTGTCCCCGGAATTAGAACGCAGATCGACACTACATACATTAAGCAAATGATCTACCGACACTCTTCCCAGGCTCTTCAGATTAGTGTCGACGATGTGGGACGTGCTAGACGAAGTGTTTACTTTTCATATAACGTGATGAAAAATTACAGTAAATATAAAATACAGAGGCCAGACGTAGCGCAGGGGCAGCAGACTGTGGGTTCGATTACCGTTCAAAGATGTTATTGTATTTTTTTTTTATTCCCTCGCACTGGTAACGAGGCACAGCGCGGAGTTAATCCCGCAACTCAACACGGAACGCCACCAGAATTCGGCGGAAAATAAGTGAAGTGAAGAACTAGGTTGACCAGGTTCCCTTTACCGAACTTTCATTGTGCGGAATATAGTGTGAAACTAAAAAAAAAACTAAAATAAGCTCTCGTTGATAGTGCCGCTATGCGTCCCCCGTGTATAGGTCATTGCTTGCAGTGTACGCTCCGGGGCTGCGGACAGTGTGGCACGGCGGCCACCCATGCATCATTCCTGCTTCCCCATTGCAGCTTGATAAATTGTAATTACACCCGTACTCCCGGCCACGGACGCTTCTATGAATTATAACTGAAACTTTTTCAAATAAACATAAATTACATGTAGTTCACTGAAATATGTATGTATTAAAACATAATGTATTACATTGATATTGTTAGATATTAGAATTTAACGATGTAGTAGTTAATTTATATACAATAGTTTCTAATTTATCTTTTAAGAAATTATTTGAAACCAGTTCTGATCAGTCGTGGTGTAGGGGCTTGTCCCCGTGCGATTATTAACGCGACGGTTTTAGGTTCGATATCCATACGAAGAAATTAAATATTTATCAAATATTTAATATTTTCATTGCCTCGTTCTGGTGACAAGACGCTACTCACACACTAAGTTTCTAGTTTCCCTCTGCTATCTGCGCGACACAGTATTAAGCAAAAAGAAATTTATAATATTACTGTAATTCCTAAATATTCTCAAAGCACAGTCATACCAGGTTTAGTAGAGACGATTACGAGCCCCACACAATAAGCAGGGCGACACCCGCGCGGCGTCCGACAAACGTCTTCTATAGTACAAGTCCCCGGCGCTCCCCCCATTGTGCCGCCGCCTTTGTCCGTCCACGCAATCACAGCCATTCTACCAACGACATCGTTTTGTCAGCCTCATCCTGTCCCATTGAAATGGTGGCAACTCAAACACTCCTTCCTTTTCAGGTTTTCAGGTTTTTGATCTTTTTATTATTTGTCACATTAAAATAAAAAATCATCTGCTAGTTGGGTACTTTGTTGCGCTTACACTTGATGTAGGAAGTTACTTTTTTCATTTGCTATCAAATGGACGCAAGCGTGCGACCTAAACGCGATAGGTTGTGACTTCGATTCCCACTAACAGAAATTAATACTTTGGTAACGAGGCAAAGTGCGGCGTTGAGTTCCGCCGCTCCACACTCAATATCTCCAAAATTCTTAGGAAAGTGGCGAACGGAAATGTCTTAATGGGTTATCTTATTACAAGGTTCCCAGATTCCCTCTGCCTGCTTATAATTATCGTTGTAATTTTGTTCCGAAATAATAACTAAAGTCGAACAGGCTCAAGGTAAAAAATCTACATCTTTTCTTCGTCAAAAATAAGGAGTATATCAGTGTAGATACAAGCAAAAGAGAAAATGTAGGTAACAAAAAAAGACATTAAATAAAAAAAGCAGTCGTGATAACATGAACCTATAGATTACTAAGGGATAGCAGTACTAATGAGTAAAATCAACGCGAACAGCTAAAAGTAAGTACTCCACCGGTACCGAGCACCGGCAGCACCGCCGTGATTTCCATCACGTTGCTTTTATGTTGGTAGTGTACTGAATCACCCGCCTGCACCATCGCATACTAACACCGTAATGTTGGTAATTATAACGTTTTATTAATGTTTTAGTAATGGCTCTCAAAAAACTGTAATCTCTTTCTTGAAATAAATGTAAATCATACAGTTACTGTGTGACTGTCAACACGACTGGATGTGTGTTCGATTCCCTCCTCTACCTACCCTGCTATATGCGGGATACAGCGTGAAAAAATGCAATTACTCATGTTTCAGCTTCGTGCTGTATCCCGAATGTAACAGTGTAAACAAGGGGACCTTCCCTCCGAGACATATTTCAAATTACTTTCGACTTTTTAGTCTGAATTCCAGACAGTACGTTGAGTGAAAATAATAAACGTGGAGCTTTCAGACTTGCTAGGCGGGAAATAAAAACAATCCCATAAGTGGGATTGAAACCTACAATTTTACTCTATTCAAATTATATGTAGTATAACTAACAGAACCAAACAAAAATATGAAAAATAATGTTTGCTTATCATTTTTCATATTCGTTATTTGTGTTACGTAATAGTATCCACTCACCAGAGATACCGATTACATGGGTGGGCAGTATCTCTAGTATCTCTTAGTTCCCACGTGTCCATCGTGTAGTGTTTCGTGTATCTCGTCAGGGTACCGACTCCTTGTCTCGCCGCCAAATCCGCACTGACCTTCGGCACCACACTGTGATGTCATACACTTTCTTTTCCGCATCTGGACTTACCGTTATAGGTACATACGAGTATGTTTCGTAATAATTATTATTATAACTTTTTTTAGTTTGGCACGTAGCAGGATAGACAGACGAAACCTCGGAATCTAGTGTTAAGATACTCCGTTCCTATTAAGACACTTCCGTTAACCATTTTCAGCCGAAGTCGCTCTAGATTTCTCAAAGTCTATATTATAGCCTTCCTCAATACATAAAATAGCCTAGACATAAAGATTTTTCAAATTCAAATTTCTAGTTCCTGATATTAGTGCGTTCAATCAAACAAACTCTTCAGAGTTCTAACATTAATATAGATATAAATTATTAGACATATCAAATATTTATAAAATAATAAACTTCATCGGCGTTCAGATCCGCCACTCAACGCGCAATGCCTCCAGAATTTAGCGGAAAGTGGAGAACAGAAGTGTCGCAATGGGAACGGAGTGCCTTAACCTCGTTCTCGTGATTAAACTACATCAGTGTAGCATAGTTCAAATCAAGAATTTAATAATTGTCTTTGATGTTTTGTGTTATCAACATTATATTGCCTTAAAACATTATAAGAAAGGCTTCAAATATTAAATTATATATTTTTTATATCTTGTTTTCATACCACAAGCCATGAGACAATACAAACATCTAAACGACAATACTCCATCCATCCACCAGCCTTTCAAAATTCACTGCTGGACATAGGCCTCCCCCAATGCTCACCACTCCCTCCGGTCCTGCGCCCTTTGAATCCAACGGCAATACAACTGGGTCGAAACTACTATAGGTACAGTAGTTATCGATGCTAACATCCGAAACGAGCTTCGAATCAATTTCCATTAGGTTCCACATTATCGCGTTATCATCAATCGGCCGTCACAATTTAATTCGTTTTACTTTGTGTCGAGTCCGCGCGTTATATGCCATGTTATATTGGATTTAACGCTTTAGTGCCCAGCTGTGGGTGTATCGTGGACACCAGTGATGGTAACAAAGTGGGATAAGCAGGAAACCTAGTGTTAAGGTACTACGTTCCTCTTTTTGGACAATTCTGGAAGCATTACGTGTTGAGTGGTGGAACTCAACGCCGCTCTTTATCTCAACACTAGAGGAAAATGAAAGTATTAAATATTTCATTTCCTCGAGTGAATCGAATCCAAAACCACTCGTTCCATTACTATTATTATTTCGATATCCTATCTACTACATGATTAGTGAGCTTTAAACACATTCTATTGAGGCCGTCGTGGTTCAAACGCACTAGCGTGGTGACTGTAACGCGAAGGTTGTGGGTTCGATCCCCACTTGGAGAAATGTATCATTATTTATTAACATCTTTCTTTTTTCGCTCTGGTACCAAGGCAAAAGTGCAGCGTTGAGCGCCACTCAAAATGCAAAACCTCGACAATTCTGCGGAAAGTGGAGAAGAGAGTGTCTTAACATTAGGTTCCCTTTACGGTTAAATCTACTAATCTACTAATATTTATACTTCCATATTTAATGTTGAAATATTTCATGCTATATTAAATAGTTGAGGATAGGTTTTCGTTTTAGCTTATTGCGGCCGTTAGGTATATGCGGGGTCCGTGCAGTGCGGGACCACTCACGCATTGACCGTATTTCACTCTAAGTACCAATAATTTACACACTCCACTCCCTCTCTCTAACCAAGACAGAGAAGAGAAACTAATATTGAACGACATTTAATAGATAAACTATTAATATCTTTTAAATAAAATACAAAATTTTTTTATATTTTCGTGAATATATCTTAGAAACTATTTGTTTTACTTTTTATAGGTTTTTTAAGTATTTTTAAAATTGTATATTATTTTAAATGTTATCGACTGGTTTTTTTTTTAAATTTCATAAGTTTTCTTTTCTAGGGCTTTTGACTTAATTTCACATGTATGTGGACCTTACTCTGTACAATACAAGTATTAACCCTAATTAAAATAATATCCCTTCTATCTTAGCACTACAATGCTGGGTTCCCTCCCTTACAATGCTGTGTGCGGGATACAGCGTGAAGCTGATTTTTTTTTAATATAATGATAACTTTCGATATGCCATAAACTAAGCTTAACCATTACTGATATAATATATTTACTAAAATTATGTTTAGTAATGATGAACGAACTCCTTTATCAATTAGAACAAGACGGATTGTAACCACCAAGTTGTGCAACTCTTGGGCCGGCTACGGACTCACGGACGACCAGAGTAAGAAGAACCCGATTTGCGGGGTTCCCGAACTCTGATGGAAGGTCAACTTCCCTGGGCAGGTCCCGCTTACAATGAATTAATTCCGCTTCATTAGTGGATGCCTGCCAACGCTGTTATGCACTCGCAGATTGGTATTCGCATTCGTTTCCTCTAATTCAATGATGCTTTCTATTTTAATTTAAAATGAATAAGGATTTTAACGTGATTGTAAACGCGATAGGTTTTGGGTTCGATTCCTATTTCGAGGAAATTAAATATTAAATATTTTCGTCACTCAATACGCAATACTCTCAGAATTTGGCAGAAAATGAAGAACAGAGTATCTTAACACCAGATTCCCTCTGAATTCGGAATACAGTGTGACACTCAAAAAAAAAATAACTTCTGGAAATGTTAAGTAAGTAAAAGGAGTATGTTACGTTCGTTCGTCTGGTGTCTCTGTCAATAAAATATGATAATTATTTACTTATCTGTAGCTACATTTATATTATATTATATTATTGTTATATACGTATTTATATAAATAAGTTTATAAATACATTTTTTAAATAGGTTCATCATATTAATATATATGTTATATATCATTTGTACACTAACCAATAGGCTTATGTTCTTTGATCTTTTTTAATGATAAGAATTGCCTGGAAGAGATTACCTGTAGTAATAATCTCGCTTGTACACCATATTTTTCCTTGTTTTTCTATTAATTTCGTATAATAAAATATTAAATAAGTAAAATAAAAAAAGTACTTCCAGCCGTTCAGTTATAGGTTGCTAAGACATGAAGTCAACTGTAATTGATTCCAGGCCACAAGGAAATTAGATGGTGCGGCCCAGCGATGCCTTCTATATACTTCCGCATCCGCCTGCCATCGCCTCCGATACTGCAAGATATCGGGGAGAATTTTCATATAATTACTGGTTACCTGCTCATCTGAGAATAAAATTTAAGTTATCGTATATTTTACGATCTTTTACTCAGAGCACTTTTTATCTCAATCATTCGCTGGTAATAAGGCAAAGCGCGGCGTTAAACTGCGCCACTTAACACGCAAAGCCTCTATAATTTATCGAAAATGTTGTAACGGAAGTGTGTTAATGAGAACGGCGTGTCTTAACACTAGGTTCTCAGATTTTCCCCTGCCTGCCGAGATAGAGTCAAGCTAAAAAATATATGTAGGTATACAAAAAAACTATAAGAAATGATAAATGGTATATCATACCGTCTTAGGAAAAAATGTTAAACATGATGGTCATACAAAAATCCAAGATCTGGAACATCTGATGAATAACCGTAACAATCCTAGGCTACAATAAATAATGAAATGTCGTCTTAAATTGAAGATCTGAAATTTGTAACGACGAACTATAATAGCCCAACAAAATTATAAGAAATAATAAAAGGTTCCCTTAGCAAAAGTTGACCAATATAGTGTCTCAATTGATACACACTCAGCGAAATTGTTACAGTTTTTTTTACTCCTATTTTGGGGAAAAAGTAAGTTCTTCTAGCACTTTCAGTAAGTTGGAGTACTGCAAGCTTAAATCACTACGGTTGATATATGAAAGTAGCATGGCAAGGATCTAGTCCACGCAAGCGAACTTATGAGCAGCAGCATAAATAATATATATTTTGATGCGTATTCTTTATAATTTTGTTATCTTGGATTTTTGTCTTTTTTTTCATTTTAACAAGACGAAAGTTACTGACGGCGAGATTTGCTGAAGTCATAAAGCTCTGTCCGTAGCGCGTAGCTCGCAGCGCGCAGGGCGGGCGGCGGAGGGCGGCGGCGGCGGGCCGAGGGCGGCGGAGGGCGGGGTGGGGCGGGCGCGCCGCCGCGTCGCCCCAGTCGCTGTCTCGCTAGCGCCGCGACTCGTCGCCTGCCGCCTCTCCCGCCTGCGCCCCGCTAACATGAACTGACAGAGCGACCGACGCGACCACGCGAGTGCCCCGCGACACCGCGACCGCGACACCCAGCGGACTTGTATGACTGTTGTGCCTCAGTGAATTCATATTAAATATGCTTATTTTTTAATATTATCTTTTAAAATATAAAAGGAAAGGGTTAGTAAAATAATGTTATGTTTAAATTGTATATAATTTAAAAACGTTAAAGTTGTGCTTGGGCTGTGTTACATATAAAAAATATTTTTTAAAACTTTGAAGGATATCTCTGTGGTAAGAATAAACTGAAAGCTAAAGTAACATACTTAAAGTAATTAAATTATATGTTATTTTTTTAAAAAAAACTAATCAAATAATATAATTTTTAAAAGGACATTAATTAAGTGAAAACAGTAATATTCTTCTATCAATACCGAGAAAATATTTTATATACCTATATCTGAATATAATTTTTATGAGAATTTATATTGAGTTTAAAATAATAATTTCATAATATACTAATAATTTCTCTGTTCTCTGATTATAACTAGGCTCTCTAACAAGCATAGGTCGTAATTATGACATGCTTAAAATGATAAACTTTGCTCATAGTTTGCAAATTAATATAAAAATTACAAGAGATTTGTAATTTTAAGCAGATTTAAAAATGAACGCATATTATAATTTACTATGTCTCATATAAACTTCGATACAGTTAAGATTAAATAGGCTCGTTTTATCTGCGAGAACTTCCCTTAAATTTATGGTATAAATAGTTTTAAATTGTAAATTTTCTACATTATGAAAATAAGTAAGGTGTTGTAACTTAAGATTCTTTTATACATTACATAATCTACATTATTTAAAACTACTACTTCTAATTTTCTGTTTTGTGAGTAAAAGAATTAATTTTAATATGCTTATAACAGCTATTATATATTTTCACTAAACTCTATTAATTAAAAAACAGTGAAATAGACCAAAAAAAAAACAACAATTAAGGATAACGTAGCAGTTATTAGTGGTCGGTCATATTCAGTTTTAAATATTCTAATCAATTATAATCGTTATCATATGACAATAATAATATTTCTCTTTCTATTGAGAGCATTGAAATTAAAAGGTTGAATTGAAATATA
>FAPJ01019988.1:0-10101 GCA_001485985.1 Heliconius ethilla aerotome | reverse complement strand
ATATCGAACCCACAACCATCGCGCTTACAGTGAGATACTGCGCCAAAACGGCATCAACGAATTAAAATCGTTATCTGATTATCTGTTATTGGTAAATAAATAATATTTGGCACTCTTTATTTGTATAAGCCGATTCGTTTTTACGGTTTGTCGCTTCCGTATAACAGTTTTTTTATTATTTATTAATAAAAAGTTGGGGAGTTCATTTTTTACGCATGTGTTAATTTCAATTAGATGATTTAATTTTCGTTTATTATTATTTTTTGTTTATTGAGTATATTAATTTGATTGTTGCATTATTTTATTTATTTTTAACTTAAGTTATGAAAAAATATATCAATGTATTTGTTCATTTGTTTATATAATCTTCTTTTTAGCTTCACGATGTAACCAGAGGGAACTTAGTCTTAAGATACTTCGTTCCCTATTTTTCGCCAAATTTTCGAGACATTGCGTAGTTTTAACTTTGTCTTACGGCGTAACTTTTGACGTAACTTTATCTTGTTATCAGAGTACCTAACGAAATGCAATTATTAAATATTTAATTTTCCTCACATTGCATCGAATCCACGACCACGACGAAATTTAATGTACAAAATCAGCCTTCTAGGATAAATATACTCTAATTTTAATATCTAAACTGAATTCCGCACACTGCGCTCGCATGAACTTCAGACCAAAATTTCCATTGCTGTGTGATTGACATACTACGCACAAATGAAACTATACGAGCTAATTAGGAAGTTGAAACTTCATATAAGAATTATTTTTTCCGAAATTACTATGAAACCAAGGAAACCACCATTTAACATTAAAAAATACCTAAAATAAACTTAAACATCGTCTCTCTGCCACATAAACCTTGATACTAATTGAAAAAATATATATTTTTAACATATCAACATAAATAGCGTAAAGTCGGCCATTTTGTCGCCAGATGATGACAAAATGGCCGCAGTCGTTTCGATGTTCAATTTGAATATAGAGCAGCATACGTCGCAAGCGCTCGCAGACACTAACTCATCGGATCGCTGAGAAGCGAGATGCCGCGGGAATCATAAAAATATATTCCTTTATGAGAATAGAAGATACTGTAGAGGTGCCATTCTAAAAATATATATTATTAATGTACTGAATCCTTCGCAGGGGCACATGGGTGTGTCTGTAACGCGACGGTTACGGGTTTGATTCCAACTGGGGGAACGAATTATTAGTTACTAATATTTTATATCATAGCCTGGTGTTGAGATCCGCCACTCATCACGCAATGTCTCGAATCTTGAGCGAAAATTGGGGAACAGAATGTCTTAACATTAGGTTCCCTCTGTATGTATGTTGTTCTGTACAGGATACAGCGTGATTTTTTTTAATATCCTAACAAAAGTTATAGGATTATTGAAAAGAGAGCGTGTAAAATGTAATATATTGTTATAGTACATATTGTATTCTTAAAAGCAGGGTTATGCCTTAATGTCAGAGCGAAGAAATGAAGACACTAATTAATAAAGAATCGTTATGTATATTTTTTATTTTAAGTGAATATATAAATTAATAATTATAGCGACTCTATACATTTTCTGTACGGGCGAAGATCACCACCTAAGAATATGTCGGTCAAAGTATGGTCGCGGGAGATAGCGGAAGCGCTTTAGAAAAATTGCTTTCAAGACGGTTGTGTATTAAATAGGCTTATATATTATAGGTGTGATATTAATAATCATTATTTGAGCTTTATATCTATTTTTATACGTGATTTTATAAGTTTATTGACTATTTTTTTAGCATATACATAGGTATGAAAAAAATGCTTAAAATAGCTTGTAAATCAATTTTCAAAAATTATAATACAAAACATCTAAAGGTTATTACAACATTCAAAATTATTATCATCGAGATATGTATTTTCACTTAAAGTGTTTCTAAGTTTGAATTTTTATACGTTCCTTATAATTTTTTTAATGTTAATTTTAAGTTTATAGATAACACTTGAAATACCTAAAGAAATGCTTAAATACAAATAATTTCACAGAGGATTAGGTATCAACTTTTAGTAATTAATAAAATATTTTTGGTATCTATTACTTTTCTTTTTCACTTTTTTAGCTAATATTAGAATATTAATAAAATATCTAATAAAGAAACACTATATTTATTACACAAAAAACAATAAATATGAATGCACTTTTTACCCCTGCATAAAGTGCCATACAATTTGCTTACTCGTTTCCTTATTATAAACCAACGGACACACGACCCACACGACCCAAGTCATAATTATTATATTCATAATATTTTTTCCATTAATAAGTTTAATATTTTCCACAAGTACAGGCTACAGATGCCAAATAATATATAAAACAAAAGCCGGTTATCAATACAGGGCGGTATTACTTTCAAAGCGTCCCCATCAAGAACTGAGCCGCGATCGACAGCTCTCAACCACTACTTACGAAATCAATTGCGTTTTCAATAACCACTCGTGTCCCTGCCAGTTTCGCTGTTAGAAATAAGCTTATAACTTTTAATATTATACGAAATAGGGTATACAATTAGGATTTTGGAACGCATTTTGTTATGTCCACATCACCTACGGTACTACGATAGCCACTTGACGTATTAACCGGTCAACACAATAAAGAAACACTTTGGGATGCTGCATCGGTGGTTTTTCGAGTTCTATTGTTTTTCTATTAATATAGAACTACCCGCTGTGACTGCGGTCATTGTCAACATTTTCCTGTGAGAATATTGTTGTAAGTGCGGCCCACTTGATACTTGGGATTGCAGTTAAATTATAAGCAATTAACATTTGGTCCTGGTTTGGTTCTGATTGTTCAGTATATGTCTTTGTTTTACCAGAAATATGCTTCTTAAGTTGGTAAAAGAACGTTTTTAAAAGGTTGAACTTTTAATTGCATTCAATACAAACTCTACTCGTCTTGTGCAGATCCCACAAGAAAATTGTAACGATGTTTTATAGGGAGTGTGTGAAAAATCTATCCAGGAGTTACAGATATTTTCAATTCCTTTTTTTATTTCATATAACGTAATTTCAATACTATTTTTTCCTACAATGTCTTTGCTACATTGTAAACTTTTTAATTTAATAACTTACACATTTTACTGTGTTGAAATGAAACGTCCTCTCAAAAGAATTACAGATATTTATTGATTTATTTATTAATTTATTTTATCAAATAACTCAAATTAAATAATTATTTAGAAAAGTTTAGTTAATTACATTTTAATGCCCGAATTTTAGCAATTTAACTGATAAAAAGCGTAAATTAAAACTACTTGCCTTTACATAGAGTCCACTACACATACACAGATCAAAGACTGGTAACTGGACGAACGATGCGTACAAAGCAGAAAGTAATTAAATTACCTAAGGCATCAAAAGAAAGCATTATTAATAAATATTCATCCGATATGTATCGAACTTATTATTTAAGTATATGCTGCTATATACAAGAGATAGTTATTGACCACATCTAATAATGTACAAAGTACAATGCTAGATTTGCTTCTGTATTTTCCTGAAATGGGCCTAGACTAAAAATCTATAACAGTTGTAATAGAATAGATTTTCTTAGCACTAGGTTCCCAGCTGTCCTCTACCTACCCTGCTATGTGCGGGATACAATACGTGAAACTAAAAATAAAAGAAGTTCAAAATGGACAATAAAAGGGGTTATTTAGAAGTAAGAAATTATATTAAAAGTAACCCTAAAAGAAGCTAAAATGAAAAACGTAGAGAGGTTTTCAATCAGAAATCAATCGCGCAGTAAAAGGTTGGAGGCAATATTTTTCACCATCGGACGACAGCGAGCCGCTAAAAACTCAATACAGTATTGCTTCCACAGCGAAGTAGCGGAGCTAGCGTTGTGGGGATCTTCCATTTGATAGATTTATTATGAGTATTTTTTAATTAATATTTAAAACAAAAGAAATAATTATAAACGTACTGATGGAATTGAGTTGAGAAAATGATCAAATTTTTTACTAAAGTTCACTCTATACTAGTGGGCCCGTGCGGGGCTACGCCTGCTTGAAATAGTAGTATTAATGTTTATTAATAAAGAATTTGAAAACCAAAGATTCCTCTGTCCACTCTGCTATGTGCAGGATACAGAGTGAAGGTAAAAAATATATTAAACAAAAAAAAATAAACAAAGTCACATCATCACAATTCTACCAAATGCTAGGTCAGCGCGACAAGGCGTGGGCACGTAACGAGTTTAACAGAATATGATTTTCACCGAATGAGAGCATTTTAGCGTCGCTTTTTACGTTCTCCCCTGAGGTTTGTGTTGCAGACTGTATGTATACCGGTAGACCGGCCGGGAGTTGGGGTCACTATACGTTTAAATTCATAGTAAACTTATAGATTATGAAATGAATTAATAGTTTTTAGGTTTTTATAGGCATTTCGTGAAGTTTTGGGACACTAAAACCCATTCGAGGCAATGTTTGTAATGTACTTTTATTTCTTTTGTGGCAAGATAAAGCACGGTGCTGAGTTCCGCCACTTAAGATATAACCGAATTTGATCTGAATTTATTGATTGATTGAATTGATTTTTATGATATAAAAATATGTCATATATATTTTTTTAGCCTCACGCTATACCCGCACATATCATAGAAGGTAGAGAGAATCTTCCGACCTAGTGTTAAGACACTTTTTAACTATTTTTTTTGAATTTTTTAAACATTACCCACGTGTTGAGTGGCGTAACTCAATGCCGCGCTTTGTCTTATTACCAAAACGAGAAAATAAATTGAATATTCAATTATCCATCCCCCCAAATGAGAATCGAACCAACAAAGCTACATATTTTCATTATACAATTATTATTTTAAAAAACCACCTGCCCCAAAGCCCCGAGCGCACAGACGATGATCCGCGACACTACACGGGTATTTTGTCTTAAGCTGTTAATTTGGGCGGCGCGGGCGGACGTCAAATACAATTTAACGCTGGCTGCCCTGAGCCGATTGGACGACACGACTACTTTAATATGCGAATCACGTTAGTGGATATGGTATTATTATTCTGTATATATGATAACGTGAAGGTTGTGTATTCGAGTCTCTTTTGTGGTATTGAATAAATGTTGCGCTCTGCACGCAATGTATAGAATATTGGGCGAAAAGTAAAGAGTATTTTAATAAATGAGAGTAGGTAAAATGCTGTATCCCGCAAATAGCAGGGTAAGAAGAAGGAACCTGGGAGCCTAGCGTTAAGACGCCGTATTAAATATTTAAAATTGTATTGATATATAAAATTATTGTAGATAGATACTTATATTGGGCAAAATCATCTCTTAATCTGTTTTTAAGGATCAGAGTATTTTCAGATATTTCACGTAGAGCTTCATACAATAGGGTAGGCAGAGGAGGCACGTCGTTGCCCATATTAATTGTTCAAGTAAAAATCCAAGACAGAACCGTCGCGCTAAAAATTAAAATATGACATTTGTTTATATAAAAATAATCTACAAAAATATATTAAATCACCCTATCCAACCTCTCACACTTCACGCATCTCTCCAAAATACAAGTGGTCACGTATTGGTTAAAGGGTAGGCGGGGGATTATACAGCGGCAGCTTATGAGCGACGCGACGCGACGGTCGCACTGCCGTCTTTATATTTGATATTGTGCTTGATTTCATCTATTTATGAAGAGTGGAGTGTTTTTTTATTAAATTTAAATCGGTATTAAGTATCAGTGTTAAAGATAGTTTTTAGAAAATGTATAAAAATTTTAAAGTACTAAGAATTGAACCCGTGCCCCTTGGACGGCTTCCGGGATTCACAGGTAAGAGTTCCGCCACTTACATTTTTTATACGTTTTCTAAAAATACGTATGTGAAATAAAGTTCCCGAATAATCGGGTAAGCCTACTGATCTTTGTTTATGTTAATTATAGCTATAAATTGTATGAGTTTAAACTCGAATGATATGCTACTAGTAGTACTCTAAAAAGTACCAATACCGACTCCTTCATTATATCTGCTCGCTGATATATTGGTATCATATTGTACTGTCGTCTTAGCTATACCTACCAAGTTTCATGGGGGTGCAAATATTACTAGTGAATCCGAGTAGGAATCCAACACAAAACCATGGCGCTTACAGTCAAAAGCCATCCTACTGACTACTCCTATATGATGTCAGTACAATCCTAACGAACCTACAAGCAAACATTCTATTATAGCATTCATAATAGAACGAGGATGAAACAGAGGCATAAAAAGTAATCTGTTATGCACAATGGTATCCCTGTTTCAAAGTGACAATGGCCGCGAGTAGTTATCTATTTAAACCTGGATTAGCACTCGATAACCCATGATTAATAGCGGTGCCGACGGAATGTACACATAGCAAATAAATATATTATATTTTTCTTATTTTCGTTATAAGCTTGTTTTAGCTTGTTTCAGAATACAAGATGTATATTTCATTCTATAAGATGAATGTGTAGTTTTATGTGTATTGTTTTATTGTATTCGATTTACTATACACTTTTATGACAAAAATGTTTCTTTTTTCTATATTTAATCAAAACAGAAAATATTAGCATACCTTCCAAAGAGCCCAATAATTAAAATGTCAACACCAACTGAAACGTGTATTTTTTCTTCGCATATTCTTTAAAACAGGATTTTGATGCTTCATGAGTTTCCCTCAGAGATATCCTAGTACTAGGGCACTACGTTCATTTAACTTTCAGAACATAGACACATTCTTAAGTAGAAGGTATACACCACACTTTTCCTTTCCAAAGTGACCAGATATTTTTTTTAATTACAATACAAATATATATTTCTCTGCGATCAGTACAAAGTAGCGGACGTATTCGACTCGAAGCGTGGAAGGTTGCGGGTGGTGGGAACAGATAGTGCTGGACGTCAGAGTGCCGAGAGCACGGATTTCCCGGATTTATTGCGAATGTCCAAATTTGTTACTTTTTAATTAGATTTTATATATTTTAAAATTTATATATTTAATACTACAGTTAAATTATTGTATTAAAATGTTTTATGAATGATGAGTGTGACGTAATTTTAAATGTTGATGACTCATTTCTAAACTATGCTAAGTATGCTATATGCTATATAAGAGATAAAAGCCGGTGTCGTGGATCCGCGTCTGATTGTCTGACTCTCTCTTGTGGCTTCAATTGCCACCCAGGGGAATAATATTATTTATTTTCATTTCCTGGCTCTTGTAGACAAAAAACGTCATTGAGTTCAACTACTCAACAAGCAGAATCTCGAAAATTGGGTGGTGCTAGAGGCTGAGTGTCTTAACACTACCCCACTATATGCAGAATAAGTATGAAGCTAAAAACGAAAAATGTATATTACACACACATATATATAATCTCTTGATCAATGTTATTCAAATCTCAATATTATATAATAATAAGTTATTTAATATAACCATCTTATAGTATGTAGATAGTAATAAGTCTTATGTATATTCAAGCACGCCCTCATGCTCCGTAATCCCAGATTGAATTAAATTCTGCATAGATCATAATCGCATATGTATGTAGGTGTATACAGGATGTATTGTCTAAGCAAGGAAAAGGAAAAGCACATTTTAAAGAGAGACATTTTAAAATATCGTCTTTAAAAAAAGCAACGTCATCCTTTTTATATAACTGGGATAGAAAGAACCTAGACGGAGTGCCGTTCCCCAATTTCCGTTTAAAATTTTCAGTCATGCGTGTTAAGTAGCGGAATTCTAGGCTGTGCTTTATCTAACAGAACAGACGAATGAAAGTAATTAAAAATTAATAATTCCGCGAGGAGAATTTTAAGCGTGAAAATCAAAGTTTCTAGTTAGTAAATGTGGTACAAACAACTTGCCTATCTCTGTTTTCTTCAAAAATATTACAAATGCTATAAGATATCATAAAAAATATTACTTAGTTTTTTTATTATTAATTGTGACTTTACTTGCTACTCAACACGCTATGTCTGTAAATTAGGCTGAAAATAGGAAATGGAATGGGTGTTATATTTGTTATAAGCCAAAAATAATAATAATTTATACAAATAGAACAACCTGTACATTCATAACTAAAGTGCAGATTTGCTTAAGACGGTGAGATCCACATGTCCTTACCCACGTGACGATCTTAGTTTGATCCGTTTTATCAACTTATATTAATATGTATTATGAATTTAATAAATTTCTACTAAATTAATCATTTGTCTTTATTTTATTTATTTTTAATCAAAAGTGCTCCTAAATTTAGAAATATATTTTAGAAACTACTATTACTATATTTAGAAACTAAAATTCTCTGTTCTCGAAGACAAAATGCTTTGTCGAGTTTTGCTTACTCTGATATAGGTATTCTGGACATAGCGTGAAAATAACTGTGAGTTCTGGTGTCTCTCAGGGTGTGATTGAATTCCGCCTCTTAATATTTACGAGTATGAAACACAAGGTGAACGAGAAGACTTTCTATATAGAAATACCTATACCTAAAAGAATATACTTTGTCAACAGGTAGCATAAACAAGAAAATATTAAATATTCCATTTCCTCGAGTGGGAATCGAATCCACTACCTGCCACGTGCCCGTAAGTCGCGACTGACATTCTTTTCGGACAGCAGGAACGGTAGCTTTGTTTACCAGGAAGAAACGAAAAAAAATTAAAACATACCTTCCAGTGGGAATTGAACCCACCACCAAGGCTTTCATAGTTAAATGTTGTTTTACTACACCACGACGGCCTCGGTATCGGTATATAAAATGATCCCACATACATAATTTAATAAAAAACCAAAGCTACTAATAAATTTTTCAATTCAATTACTACTACAATGCGATATACCTAACTATAGCGCTCTACCAACCCCACATTCCAAACAAATAGCAAAACCAATATTGAATTAAATATCGATTTCAATACATGATTCTATGATTGCATTATAGGTATTTTATGGTTAAAACAACTGTTAAGAACAATCAATGAAATAAAAAAAATAAATTGACATTAATTCTAGGGATCGTTGGTTCAATTTCCACCCAAAAATGACATTATAATTATGATTTATTATACTAGCGGCCCCAGGCTTCGCCTGCTTAAACTATACGAATATTTATTAATAGTATGCAAGTGTATCTAGGAAAGATGGGTAATTACTAAAATAATTAACCAATTATTCCTATAGTTACCTATACTATTATACACTGAAGAAATAATAATTTAAATGATTTGGGATTTTATTTAACTAGGGTAGCAAAAGTATCTTATATCTAGTATATCTAGCTAGGCAGGCAGGTGGTAAGTAGATACAACAAACGACGACTAACACGACACGACAACTATAAGGTAGCCTATATTTTGATCCATAACCGCCTCTATCTTTCAATGAAAGTACAATAAAAATAGATACAGCTTTTCCGTACTAAAAACTACAATATTCAACCTAATACAAATAAATAATGAATTGGAAAAATAAGTTGATTAATTAAAATCTTTGCTCGAATAAATCATATAACAAAAAAATAGCTTCGTTCCAAATGGCGTTCGCGAAGCGCGATCAGATCTACCAAAACATAAATTTAAATTTAAAACCGTACACCCTTTCAAACTGTTCACTCGCGCTAGAAATACAATAAAGCGCTTTTTGCTGAATATTTAAAGAAATATTTTATACTGTAATACCGAATTTTTCGATTCTAAGCCGATAAAACCGAATTTTTCGATTTTACTGATAAAACTATTTTTTTTTAATTTTCGACGAAAATAAACTTGCGGGCTCCAAAGTAATAATTTCAAAACGCTTCAAGCGCTTTTGTAGCTGCATTTTTAATAGAATTTGCGTATCTTCTAATGGAACGGTTGTCATAATGAAATAAGGTACTTTTTGTTTAAAAGCAATCTCGGGCGATTTATCAAAAAAATCGTCTTTTTCCAACACGGCTGGGAACGAATCAGCTATTTTATGGTTTACATATTTGATTTCTGTAATTGATTACATTGTTGCACTTTCTTGGTTAGGTATTAAGTAACTTTTTTTAACTTCATGGTTTATAAATTAATTTTTAACAAAAAAAAACCGACTTC
>FAPJ01019969.1:0-14641 GCA_001485985.1 Heliconius ethilla aerotome | reverse complement strand
CGTGAAGCTGATTTAATTTAATTGATTTTTTTAATATACTTAAAATAGTTTAAAAAAGTATTAAACTCTTAACAACATCTGTTTTATATTTGAATTTAGGGCGTGTTTATTTAAAAAATCGCGTCAAACAAGCCCTTAGGTCGTCACTATTTGCGTACTCATTAGCGCGGCAGACGGGCGAAGTAGAAAAAGAACAAAAATGTGAAGTCAGCTATTATTAATTAACAGCTAAAATACTGGAGTTCAAATTTTTCAGTTCAAAAATAACTTTAAGTGGCGTAACTTATGGCGATTGTATTATGTTTTCACAATTGATTTTGTTAAGTACTGCGCAGATTTGATTTTAAAATTCAGAAATTTTGGAGCGGCCATTATTCGTTGACCGTACTGTAGTTAGGTATATTATTTTTTAGAGTAGCGAACGCCGTCGTTGTCGTTGGCCCCTTAAACTTTTTGTATATTTAAGTTAAATTTTATAAAATCTTTACGTAAGCATAACTTATGTGTTATTCCGATAATTAAGCTAGATTTTACTGTAAAGTTTTATCATAATCCGTTCAGTAGTTTTTGCTTGAAAGTGGAAAAACCCTCACAAACATTCACATTCAAAATATTAGCAGGAATTTTTATTTTTAATTTTCTAATGCCATTTACAGCATTTCTTTGTTTTAGCTAAGATATATATCTCTCTGCGTCGCAATGGCCACATATTCTCTGTATTCCTTCATATTATTTTATTACTATTTCGAAAGCTGTAAATCAAATATGAATGATAATAAGCAGTGTTAGCGTCTACATTTAACCTTGCTTTGATCAACCGTCCCTAATCTATCTGTTACACTTACTTGAGACGTACGTAACCCAAAATAGGTCGAGTCATATAAAACGAAGTATTATTGTAAACTATTAATAAGATATTAATTTTAAATATATATTAAGATTTTATATGGAGGTCGTCTTGGTGCAGGAGCACAAAGGTGTGACGCGACGGTTGTGAGTTCGATCTCGAATTATTAATATTTTATTTTTTCGCTCTGGCAGCAAAATCCTTTGAGTTCCGCTATTCAACACGCAATGCTTCGAAAAATTCGGCGGAAAGTGGGGGACGGAGTGTCTAAGCACTAGGTTCTTTTAACCGATCTGTTTAAGGTCGAGAATTTAAGGTCTTTTAAGAACCTAAATAAATAATATTTAATAAATAATAAACAAAATAGCATTACCGGCATTTATGTTATAATAGATAACATATTCTCGACATAATAATATAGGAAATAATGATAGCCTGGGGATCAAAAACTACTATCAGAATTTTACAACAGTAGGGTATCTTTTAATATCATAATATTTCTTAACGATGAAAAACGAGCTAGAATTAAAGCCTCTAAATTATTAAATCAAAATTGTTTTTTTTGAAGAACTAAATACTATCATTTTTAACACTAATTTTAATATATTTCGGTTAAACCCAACCCAATTTGGTTATAAAATGATTGATTATAATATATTATATCTACATATAATAGCCCGTGAGCGATGTCAGTGGGTCAGGGAACAGATGCGGTGGCCATATCAGGTAACTTGCGTAAATGTATGAACTTGACTTTTGTGATTCAGGCATATGGAAGAAAGGGCCGAAATAACGGCATTCTTTATATGTATATGGAAAAACGTTTTGTTGTTTATCTTAGAGGCCTTCGTGGTGCAAGCGTGTGAATGTAAATGCGACGGTGTTGGTTTGATTCGCACTCGGGGGAATTAATTATTATTTACATTTCATTACTCTGGTGTTAAGGCAGGCTTGAGCAAACGGCGTTTAGTTCCGCCACTTAACACGCAATATCTACTAAATTAGACGGCAATTGTGGAAGTCAGTGTATTAACACTAGGTTCCCTTTGACTACCCTGCTAGGCGGGAAAGCGTGAAGCTTTAAAAAAATAGTATCTATCAATTCTGATGTAATGTGCATGTATGTTAAAACAATTATAATACAATAATGAACATTACATCTGTTTGTTTTATCCAAATGCGAATAGTAAAATCATCTATTAGGAGCTTTTAAGCTATTCCACATATTAACTAACTTGCCAGACAGATTGGGAACGTGATTAATTCCCTAGTGGACGTTATATTATATTTTAATTTTAATATTAAGTATCTATACGAAGCCGTTATGGCATAGGGGCACAAGGCTGTGATTGTAACGCGATGGTTGTAGGTTCGATTCTCACTCTATGGAATGAATTCCTTAATAATATTTTCATTTCTTCGCTCTGATACCAAGGCAAGGGGCCGTTGAGTTCCGCCACGGAGCATGCAATTCTTCGAGAAACGGAGGAAAGTGAGGAATGGATTTTTTTAACTCTAGGTTCCCTTTGCATGCCCTGCTGTATGCGGCATACAGCGTGAAACTGATTAAAAAAGAATATAAATGGTGTTGTTATTTAAAATAACATAATGAGACATTTCTTTATTTACTTTCGACTTGAACTCGAGACATTGCGTTTTGTGTGACGAAACTTACGATACTTAGAGGAAAGAAAATATTTCTTTTAACCCATAACCACTGCCTTTATAATGTTACCTATTTTATAAAAAAAATATTAGTAAAATAACTTATATAATTATAAAAATGAAATATCAAACAACGAAATGCAATGAAATAAAAATAAAAACTATGATTAGGTTATAAATTCATATACAATTTTCTTTGTAGAGCAGCACTCTGTAAAGTTCCTTCTACGATTTTTTAATAAAGGATACATAAAAAGAATTTGTACTGCATCTAAATTCTAGATATAGATATTTATGTATGTCTTGTCTGTATATTGCAAGGCGGTGACATCAGCTCTTTGTATTACACACCCACGTCTCCCAGTCGAGAATTGACTGCGAAAGTTAGTACTAAATTTGTTGTATTGTATTTTATGTTTAAATAGATATTTCTAATATAATTTAAAACATTAATTGTACATTAATTATTATAGGTATTTTTAAAAGTTTTTTATTAAAAGGGTTAAACGGGAGCCTTAATATTAACTCAGTTGTCCGTCTGTCTGTCATCAAGACAACAATCTCTTTAAAAGCTCTAGAATAAATTTAAATATTGACATTAAAATATTGTTTTTATTTATTGTTTATACTGTTTTCCTAATTAAAATTCTGGAGTTCTGAATAATTCTGGTAGTAATTCAACCTATTTGAAAATTTATCATTTGAGTGTACAGAAAAAATGTTTTATTTTGAGAGAACTTATAACATATAAAATAAAATTATCTTCACAGATTTATAAGTACATTAACCGTGTTGTATGGCGGGACCTAACGATGCTTTGCATAATTTGATGGAAAAAAATATTCCACATGATTGATTCCAAAGCCTCTACTACGGTTTTTATTATGTTATGAAAATTATTAATTTCAATACACAACGTTGTCAACAATTATTTTACCAAATAATAAAAAAAAAACTCGACTTGTATTTAATATTTTTATTTATCCGTTCTGACGTCGAGGTTTAGCGCAGCGTTGAGTTCAGCGTCCACAGGCAATTTTCGAATTCGGCGGAAAATGGAGAACGGAGTGTCTTAACACCAGGTCGCCTCTACCCTACTGTGCGGGATACAGCGTGAATCTAAAAAAAAAACAAAAATTTTATATAAAAAATGCATAAATTTTTCATAAATATTTCCATACGAATGTAGGTATATAGTACAGGTACAAGTGTCAAGATCGTTCATTTGTTCTTTATTCTCCGCAGGTTAAGAGACTAGGTCAATGATAAATAACAGGTCATCGGATTCGCGCTAATGTACCTTTATTGTGGAATCTATTTGTAGAGAACAGTGTTGTAGTTCATTGTTTAACGAATTTTGTCTATATTTATTGAGGTCAGTGGTGCAAGTGCATAAGGATGTTACTGTGACGTGATAGTTGTGGGTTCGATCCCCATTCCCAGTCATCCCATCCCCATTTCATCCCAGTCATTGAAACAAGTTCTGCCTCTCACCACGCAATGGCTCAAAAATTTGGCGGAAAGTGGGGAATGGAGTGTATTACCACTAGGTTCCTTTTGCCTACTATGCGGGATACAGAACCTACTAATATAAAATCTGATGAAAACCTCTTTGTTTCAACAAAACGTCATCATTCAAGACAATTTGAAGGTAATTGAGAAACAAAAAACAAACGGCCTATTGTTCCTTGCGATATCATTTCGCGATATCAGACGCTCTAAGAGCTTTAGACATGTTAATTTTTGTTCATTTTTGAGACTTATTCAATGAACTTTTTTTGATTAATGTTTGTTTTTTTAGTTTAAAATTGCGTAATTCGAAGGTTTTGTTAGCTTTATAAAGTTTAATATTATTTTTAGTAGTCTATTTTCCCACATTCCGCTTAATTCTCGAGGGATTGCTTAAAGAGTAGCGGAACTTAACGCCGCGCTCAATTTACAGATACACACCACGCAAAACCAAACATTTCAATTAATTAACATAGAAAAAGCCTTAATATCATTATAACTTAGACATATTTTTTATTTCACAAGAAACAAACATGACACCAAAAAAAGCCCAAACCACGAATTGTTCTTGATCTCATTCCCCACTCTCTGCTTTTATAAGGTAGCGTAGGCACAAGTAGGTATTATAATTCTACCCACATTGAACGCTTGAATATTTTCGAGCTGTAATATTATTTAAGAATATTTTACCTTCAAATTGTTAGGTAGTGTAACTTAAATATGTTAATCCTAAATAATTAAGGAATGCGTGTAGGATGTGAAGTACCTAATTAGGAGGATAGCTTAAAAAAAGATAATTAAATTAAGTTAATTTCATAATTGTTTCAATAGTAAGTAAAATCAAAAATATACATTAGTAAATGAATGAATTTGGCAGTCACATTTAGTGCTTCTGAGCTATGCCTGTCGTAGGTTGTGGGTTCGATTACCATTCTTCGCCATTCAACACGCAATGCCTTCAGAATTCGGCGGAATATAAGGAACGAAGTGTTTTATCACTAGATTTCCTCTGCCCATCCTTCTGTGATACAGCGTGAAGCTGATAAATCGATTTTATTTTTAATTTTTTGGGACAAATTTTGTTGTAAGTAACATTTCTGGAGACACCAGACTAATCTGGAGTGGGCCCGCCCGGCTGCCTCTCTTCCTTCGCACATGCCTATTTTCCGACGAATTCTGGAGGCAATTCTTGTTGAGTAGCGGAACTCAACGCCATGCTTTACCTCGCCATATTAAATATTTAATTTCCACGAGTGTGTATCGAAGCCACATCCAGTAGTGTTTACAGTCACACCTTGTGTTCCTGCGCCATGACTGGCCTCAATATCCATATTTTACGTGTCCATTACATTATAAAAGCAACACGATAATATCAAAATATTACTTTAGCACCTACTAAACCCTTCTCGTGCGAGTTTCCCTTTCTATATATTTTTCTAAACAAAAACTTATCTTATATCTATCTATCTATCTATTAACAATAAATCACTTATCGAAGCTCCCAACGGCACAGATCTAAGGCATTCGTAACGTTTCATCCTAGCTGTACCCGCCATTATCAGTATAGGACAGGAGCAGGAAGGCCTTACGAGGCAAAGTTTTTGCTACTCCCGTTATACTGTATCAATGATACTGATTATCTTTTCCTATGTAACCTGTTTTACGTAAATAAAGATAACTCTTAGATGTTTTCTATTAATAATAAATAATAATAAGTTGTTAATTTTCCTCTCGTCTAACGGTTATTGTAGGTTTAAAATAAATAAATGTAATTTTAAGTTTATTTTTAAACTTTAATGCGTTCCCGGTGGCGGAGAAGTTAAGCGTCGCCGCGTTTTTTTATTTAGCCCGCACAAAGAGATTAGGCAGAGGCAACCTGGGAACTTAGTGTTAAAGCACTTCGTTCTCATTATGACATTTCCATTCCCCACTTTTTATCAAATTCTCTAGGATTGAGTGGTGGGTTTCATGTCGCTTTACCTCACTCATTACGAGACGGAGGAAATGAAATTCTAAGTAAATATTTCATTTTTTCGAGTGGGGGTTCGAACCCACAATCTGTTACGTTTACAGTCACACGTTTGTGCCACTGTGCCGCGACTGGTTTGAAATAATATGAAATAAATAAACTATTTTAGTCATTTCAACGTGGTGAACCCGACTACACAGATAATAAGAAGACGTTCTGAGCGCTGACTAACAGTTACTGTCATCCTGGTTAAGAATAACTTGTTACGTGTCTAACATTAGTGTTTGTAGCAAATAAGAAATCTATGGATGTTCTAAGAATACTTTCTTTCAAACAGTTATAGAGGAAAATATAAACTTAATGATAATTTTTAAGAGCTTTTTTAATAATTAATATTTAATAATATTCCCCGTGGCTTAGTTGATAGAATAGAATAGCTGTGGGTTCGAATACTGTGAAATAAATTTAAATTAATTGTATACGTGTATAATTAGACAAAGTCAATATGTCCTAAGGTTTCAATGTGAAGCATGAATATCTATAATAAGTCTGTGTGAGATCAATGAAATGTATTACCAAAAATGACAAAATTAAACAAAAAGTTGTCAAACAATTTTTTTCATAAAATAATAATTATAAAATGATATTTATATATAGTATACTAGTATATTATTTCGAAAAACTGCGGTCAGTTACATAAGTGTTTTCGTGTTGAAATATACCACATTACGAGTATTTTTGTGGTTATGGTATCACCGCGAAACATTAAGTGCTTGCTCATGTACGTACTGTTACAAAAATAATATTTACACATTATTTTCGAAGTAATTTAGTATTATTTATATGAATAAAGAACCTTTGCTCTTTTAAAATCAGATTATTGCTTATATGTTAAAATTCAAAATTGATCTCGACTGACAATTTCCTCCGATATTCAACAAGCATTGGACAGAAAAGTTGAGCCTATTATTATTTTTAACGTCACGCTCAACACAGTCCTCGTCACCAAAGCGTATAAAATGTAAATATTAAATATTTAATTTCCTCCAGTAGGAAACGAACCCACAAACTGTCGCATTTACATTCGCACGCGTTTACCCCTGCACCACGATAGGTCTGGCTAGATTATTTATAATAGGAAAAAAAGTAGGCAATAAAGTGATGATATTTGGAAGAAATATTTAAAGAACAAGTAAAAATTAATAATATCTAATATATAGAAAATTAATAATATATATTTGTTTTCTTATTATTGTATAATTTTAGCTGCATTCAACTTATATTAAAGAAAACTTCTTAGCTTAAGATTTGAGCTGCCATAAGTGCCCACTTGCCACGAAGTTGTGCTAAGTAACTTCGTTTCAACCTCGAGTCAAGTAGAGTTTCACACTTCAGACAATATTACCATATGAAGTCAGAATAATATGTATTTTGTATAGAGAATCTTATTAATATTATAAATGTAATAAATATAAAAAAAATGAAAATGTTTATTTCTATTTTTTCGCTAATCGCGGCGTTGAGTTCAGCTACTCAACACACAATACCTCCAGAATTTGACGAAAAGTGGGAAACGGAGTGTCTTAACACTAGGTTCCTAGGTTCCCTCTGACTACTCTGGTATATATGGTATATAGTGTGACGCTAAAAAAATCTAGATGCAATGAAACATATCAGTCGATCAGATCTTTTTTAGACTGTTGTTGATAAATAAATACTGTGGGGATTATTTAAAATTCCCTTTACATAATATATATATACATAAGGCTCCTTTATTTCTATTTTTTAATCTACAATAAAAAATTCTGAATAGAAATATCTATTATAAAATATTAGAGTTCTACTAAAGAGATGTAAGGCAATACTAAAGGATACATATCTAATATAATACCTATATTATGACATTATACACAAAAACAATGATCAAAAGCAAATATTATAAAGAAATTGTACCGAATGTCATAGTTCACATCTCGATAGTGGATAGAATTCGTGAATCGGCTGTGATAAGCGTACTTCGACCTACTGAACTGTATGTACGATACTATTTGTACTATCGCAATCGTAAATGCTTCTCATATTTATGTTACTAGGCTGTTTTATATTTTTATTTCGTTTTTATAATAATTAATACAAATTATAATAGTACAAATAAAAAACTAATCCGAAAATAGAAAATTTATTTTCATTTTATAGAGAAAATCATTACAAATTTATATTATTAGTTCATTCTATACAAAAGAAATGCATTTGCCCGCAAACTTAATTTTGTTAACTTATATAAGTTAACAAACAGATTTCTAGGTTGTCAGGTAAGTACTTATCTTGAAACTGGTCGGGAAGCATCGTTGGGTTAGACCGACTCGCATGGATCGTGTGTTCGATTCCCACTGGATTAAATGAAATATTTATTTAAAATTATATTTTTATTTCTTCGCTCTGGTGTCAAGCGCGGTTTAGTTTCGCCACTAAACACGCAATGCCTGCAAAAAATGAAGAACTGAGTATTTTAACACTGTATACCCTGCAATGTACGGGATACACCCTAAAGCTGATTTAAATTGATTTATTTTTGTATTTACAGATGCTTCAAGTGAAGTAATAAATACAGCAGGCTTTTCTGGTGATGGTCAGATCGCAATCCTAGTCAGAGGACCGTCCAGAGTAAGTTCAAGTCGTGAAGAACTGCTGCATGCAAAAGGCGCTGAGGATAACTCAATATCATTGTTTTACAATAGTAAAACCAATAAAGGTTTGTAAACCAGTAAAGGTTGTATATTAATATAAATAAACTTTTAACACTGAAATTAACAAAAATATTTTTTCAGT
This sequence comes from Heliconius ethilla aerotome, assembly GCA_001485985.1. Taxonomy (NCBI): domain Eukaryota; kingdom Metazoa; phylum Arthropoda; class Insecta; order Lepidoptera; family Nymphalidae; genus Heliconius; species Heliconius ethilla. The sequence goes on along the minus strand of FAPJ01019969.1, from coordinate 5,822 downwards.
TTCCCTAGAAAGTTTAAATGGTGGTCATATCAAATCTGTGTCATGGGGTCTGGGTGCTCATCCAAGGGGAACTATATTATTAGTTGTGAACCATTCTCGGGTGAAAATCGTAGTCGGCTGCAACCCGTTGCACTGGCATTCGATGTCTAATAAACATGACGTATTCAAATTATTGACCAACCAGAAATTGAAATTGGTAAGGAACTTTTACCCTTTTGCTATAGCTGCTATAGTTGCATTAGAAAGATATAGATTATGAAATTAGTACATTTTCAACGTTAAAATTTATCTTAATTGAATTTGAATGCATAATTACTACATACAAATAATAATTAATCAAGCTACATATGTTTTTCAATTTAAATTTTAAATATTTATCCATGTTTTTTTCCAGTATCACGAAGAAAATGCACCAGTAGAAATATATAGTAATGAGAAAACAGCATTAGATTCTATAAGTTGTAATCATCAAGATGAATTAAAGCCACCAACTCTAGTCACAGTAGATTCCGATGTAGATGAAGTAAAAGACTTTATAAAGAAGGAAGAGAGAATGAAGATGGAGGAAGAAATGCAAGGAGATTATCCTAACAATAACTATATAGATCCAAATATATATCCAACATTGCCGCAACCAACAGTACCTCCTAGAGGCGACATACCAGCTATTCCTGATGTCGACTCATGTGATGGTAAGAAACTGAAAACCTTATTTTTTTTTAATTATGTAAGACATAAGAACTTTTTATGTTTTTGTTAATCCATCAATTTTCTTAAATTAAAGTATTTTATTTAAAACTGATGTTTGAATATTACAGAGGAAATATTACGACAGTTAAAACTCCTTCGACAAACGGTGGAGCTGCTCCGTCGTGAATTAGCAGATCAAAAAGGAAACATAGACAATTTGAGGAACCAATTACACATTTGTTGCAATAGAGTACCGTCACCGCCAGTGGAACGATGCTCAGGATCGTCTTGCTATCCTGGTTACTGATTTCTATTAATGTCACTAATATTATTTCTTTTTATTTTTATAATTGTATTACTAATCCATAAAAGTCGTCGTTTGTTTTTTACTCTAAATGTATTGTAAATTATTTTGAAGAAATCTTACCACATCTTTCTGATAATCCTATTGTATTTAAGTCTTTAATAAGCAGTGGCCGTTAATTTTATCTTACTTATCTTTTAGATGTTTTAAAAGAAGTTCTAACATATATTCTTTATCATAAATTATAACTTAAGTTATATTATTTTACCAATCAAGTATAGCCAGTATTAATATTACCAATACAGTATGGCAAGTATTAGTATTAACTAAGCCAATTAACCAATATTTTTCTTAAAAATCAGAAAGAACTTACAAGAATCTCAATTCTCCTTCATTTTCTAACATAACTAATTTTAAGGTAAATCAAGCAACGTTATCAGTGTGGCATTCAATTAAATGTTTTAATAAACGATCGCGTTTTATTTCAAATAAATCCCTTTGTTTATATAAATCAATGGTTGTTCACGACAGAGTTTCAAGTTTCGCCCACGCAAGTTTGATTCAAGTTGCTTGATTAGCCTTGGCACCGCCTTTAATGGTATCTCGCGTATTTAAATCACATTTTGATTAATGGAATTATTTTTATTATAATTATATGTGGGGAAAATTTTAAACTTTGTCAATGAATTCTAAGTTTAGTGTACTTTTTTATATATTTTGATCAAATATTATTCATTTAAGAATTACTAAAATATGATTAGTAGCTTCATAGTTAGCAGTTTTGGATAAGTTAAGAAACCTATATAAGTATGCAGTTAATTAACGACTTCGATGAAACCGGACAAGATAGTAACAAACCTTACCACAATATTTAATTAAAAAAAAACCTCTAGAATCCTCATGTTTAATTTAAAATAAATCAACTTAAAAAAATCTAAGAACTACACTTAGAAAATTTATTTCATCTCTGGCTGGATTAGCAAAATTCTTTGAATAAATGACGATGTGGGTTTTGAAACAATCACTCTCTAATAATAGAATTATAACACATAAATGTATCGTGTCTTTCATACAATATATTTAATTTAGTTATTGAGGCAACTGAGCGAACGAAAATTCGAGACTGAAACAAGCAGAGGGTGAAAATAGAAATTGAAATCCCTTATTTATACATATTTGTAATGCAAATGTTTTAAGAAACTGTTATTTGACTCTTATATTTTGCTTTTTATGTAAATGATTTAGATGTATATATAATTTCAAGGATATGTATACTAGGTGTGGAATGTCGCAATACTGCTAGTGGATTCGAGTGTGGTTCTTGTCCTTCCGGCATGGAAGGCGACGGCAGGAGATGCAGGCCTGTTTCATGTGATAGAAGACCATGCTCACAAGGTAGCAATGACTGTTGAATACAATTGTATTATATTAGGGTTAATATACAAAGAATATAAAAAGATCGTTGGCCGTGGTTCATAGTAGAAAGTATGTACTATAAACGCGGCGATTGTGGATTCGACTCCCAGTCGGAAGATGAATATCTTTCATTAGCTCTCTCTGGTAACAAGACCAAGCGGGGCGATGGTTTCCTCCCCTCAGCCACGGAATTTCTAGGAATTCGCGTTTGCTTGGGGAACGGGGTATCTCAACATTAGGTTTCTTTAAGTGTCCATCCTGCTATACACAGATAGCGTGAAGTTAAAAAAATACACAAAGTACTAGTTTAGTATTTATGGCAAACAAATAATATTTTAAAATATTTTTCAGTTGAATACTGTATTGACTCTGAAAAAGGATATCGATGTGAGCGATGCCCCGGAAGGCAAACAAGCGACGGGCAAACGTGTCGATCTGCATGCAGCAATAATCCGTGCTTCGAAGGACGTGAGTAACATAATGTACACAAAATATACAAATAAGAAATTAATTTTAAGTTAAATTGCTTTGAATTAAAGTTATAAAAATATTAAAAGTTATTAATTCGACTCGAATATTCTCCATGAGCCCTTAAGAAATGCCTTGAACCTCCAACGAATCTCTAAAATTCAACAGATTTTGATGAAATTTGAAGTGTTCTCTAAGCTTAAGTCTATATTATAGAATGCTCTTAGAAGTCCAGAATTTTACTTTTCGACCATTAAACAAACATACAACCATACATTTACTTACTAAATTAAGCACAGAGCTTGGAAGTCTAAATATTATCCAATTTCAAAATTGTCATAACAAAATGACAAGTTTCTCTTTTGGAGTCGGTTGAAAAAGGTAAAATGTTAATAATGAGAGTTATTTTGCTGTATCTATTTCTAATGGAGGACCGTACACTAATATAATTTTTAAAAAATAACAAAACCTATAATAGAAAATTCATAGATAGCCAACATAACTTTTTCAAATTTTGAATATGTTATTATATCAACTTATACAGTTTTAATTCATGCTTCAGGAGTACAATGCCAAGACCTGCCTGATGGCAGATTCCGTTGCGGTCCGTGTCCGTCAGGCTACACCGGTAACGGCCAGGAGTGCGTGCGGTTCGGCTGTCGCTCTAACACTTGCTTCCCAGGTTTGTTATTTAATAACCATATGGTTAGAGATTATTATATATTTTATTGTTAGAGATTTTCTTTATTTTAGATTTTCTTTTGGTATTTTTATGTCGATACGATGTTTTTAACAAATGCCGATTAAATTAACATATTTTTCACATATTGGTGGAAGAAATTACACGAAAACTAAACAAATAATTTAATTTCTTAGTTACTATGAAGAAACAAAAAATATATACATTTTTCAGGCGTAGAATGCCAAGAACTTGCCTCCGGTCCCAAGTGTGGGTCCTGTCCCAGCGGATATTTAGGAGATGGACAACGATGCCAAAACCTTTGTGATGCGAGACGACCTTGTGGCGATAGACGTTGTACTCCTACTTCTTCCAGCCCTTACTACCAGTGTGAAGAATGTCCTAAAGGATATGAGTGGAATGGTGAGTGCAGAGGCTTTTTCCCGCATGTCAAGTTAGGCAGTAAAGCAAGAGTGGCGCATATATATAGAGTGAAGTAAAACATTAAAACTATTGTTGTTCATTTCATCATACAAACCTTTTTAAACTTTTAACTCTCTAGGCTACAGTTACTTAAAGATGGTCCCATACCGCAATACTGACGTACTACACGCAAGATATGGTGTGTTGAGTGGTGAAATACATATAAATAAATAAATTAAAAATGTTTTGCTCAGGAATCAAGCATTTTACAGTCGCATCTATCCTCAGCAACATCCCTATTATGTTACGACTTCTTCCTCAAATAATTTTTAAGTAACCATTTATAATTTTCTACCTCTACAGGCTACAGTTGCGTAGACATGGACGAGTGCGACCTCGTCCGTCCTTGCGACGAGATGGTCTCGTGCCGCAACACGGACGGCGGGTTCGTCTGCGGTCCGTGCCCGCCAGGTTACGCGGGCAGCGCTGGCTGGCGTGGCGCCGGACACGAGCGCCGCCGCGAGGCCTGCGCTGATGTGGACGAGTGTGCCCAGCCTGACGTGTGTCCACGAGGCAGACTGTGTGTTAATACGCCTGTGAGTGGTTTATGTTTTTTATTAAGTTTAAAATATTAGTAGAATGATTAGATATTTGAAGGAATTTTAAAAAGATAAGTAAAATATAATTTGTTTAATTTTGGACCAGTATCCAAGTCATAAGGTTTCGCACAATTGTGGAACCCTTTATCATATTTGTGTTCTGTTTTCTAAATAGTAGTGACAAAACATGATTTTTTCACGTTTCGATAGGAATAATAGATCCCTGACGCTAGGTTATTTTTGTATTTTTGAATCTGAATCCATGACTAAACTTCACTACCTCCCTTAGGGTTCTTTCACTTGCGTGCCTTGCGGAGGTAACTACTACGCGAACACTACCCAGACTTGTCTGGACGCGGACGAATTACGCCAACGCTGCGAGCCGGCGCGCTGCAGGCGGTATAACGCTGTTTGCGGATTTGGTGCTAATTGTGTTTGTGCTGTGAGTATTGAAATACATTTAAATTTAAATTGCGGTTGTCGTTTTTGGAGTCCATTGGCACTCCAAGAAATGAATCATTTTAAATTCGTCATTCTGGTAACAAGAAGTTAATTGCAATCTGCTGAAATTGGAGGAAACACTAGGTTTCCTACATAGTATTAGCCTACAACAAATGATTCTTCTTAAAGAAGATCTTTTAGAGTCAATGACAATGCTCATACAAACAAGATAAAGAGATTGTTAAAGTTACATTCATACTTGTCATAAAAAGAGAGAAAATGCGATGAGTGACTTGCTTTATAAGTACCTAAACCATTACTGGCTTCTGAAAGTGTATAATTTACAAAGACGTTTGATATAATCACATATAAACATTACCCATATAGACAGGCTGGGCAGGCAATGGAACCGTTTGTGGACCGGATAGCGATCTAGATGGCTATCCTGACCAACAACTACCTTGTACGGAATTACACTGTAAAGCAGACAATTGTCCCCAAGTGTCTAATTCAGGACAGGAAGACGCGGATCAGGATGGACTTGGTGATTCCTGCGATCCAGATGCTGATGGCGATGGCATACCTAATATACCGGTAAAATTTTAAACAAAAATTTTATCGTAATAAACTATTTAAAATATTACTTTAAATCAAATAAACTAGGCCTATAGCTACTTGGCCAGTAGGCTATAGCGTTGAGTTCCGACGCTCAGTATACAATGGCTCTAAAATACTGTGGAAAGAGTCTTAACATTAGGTTCCCTCTTCCTATTCAAACCCATATAGCAATATGAGGGATACA
>FAPJ01019955.1:0-11344 GCA_001485985.1 Heliconius ethilla aerotome | reverse complement strand
TTTTTATTTATTTTTATTTTTAAGCTATCCAATGAACAAATTAAATAATAAAAAATCGTCATCCATTTTGGACTTATGCCTACTGACTTTTTCAAAAGTGATATGTTACATTTTTTGTAAAACATTAAAACCAAATATTTTTGAGGATTCTCTATATTACTTATGTAAATATCTTATATCCAAACTTTCAAATATTATACACGGCGTTAAAACACGTGTTCCTACAGGATACAGAATAATCAAACGTTTACACATTGAAGCCGTTAATTTTAACGACTAAACGTTAGGTTAAACAGCTGCGTAATCACTATTTTATAAATCCGTAAACATAAAATTTACAAGTGTTACATATCCGGATATAAGGAGGCCTCTTCTAGTGCACAACTACTTGTTTTTAGAATTACTAAAGATTTACCTTAGTAGAACTAGTAGTTCTTGAGATAAGCGCGTTCAACCAAACAAACCTCAGTTATATAATATTTAAACTAAGTATACACAAATGTAACTGTAGCAATAAATTAAACATTACCAGATGTTATTTTCGATTATTTTTATCAACCAATTTTAGATAAAAGTCCCTTTGTCTACGTTTCTACTTATGGGTTCAAAAAATTTAGGCTCAAAGCGCACGTCTCTAACCTCCAGACGGTCGTTGAACTTTATACATTTGACGAGTTATTGCAATAGATTATGAATAAAACCTTCACCTATATAACCCAATAAAACCTTTTTCTGTTATTGCACGGTAGGGAAACCTAGTGCTAAGACACTTTGTTCATCTAAATAAATGGACCATGTAGGTCGCCGTGGCGCATCGGCAGAGCATCTGACTGTTGTGCTTTCGATTCTCATTTAGAGGAATAAAGTATTTTAATTCCCTCGCTCTCGTAATAAGATATATTCATCGATAAGTTCCGATACTCAACAAGCAGTCTCAAAATTGGTTAGAGTATCTTAACTCTTAAGCACGTCTGCCTACCCTGCTATAGGTATATACGAGATATAGCGTGAATAAACGAATGATATAAAACAATAAAATAATATACCTACTACCATTTTGTTAAGAAATAAAGGTAACATATCTTTATTTACGAGTTCGTTAATTATCTTATCTTGTCATACTTATACTAAAAATAGATGAATTTATTATTAGCAAGTGCGCATTACTGAGTCATGTGAGGCCGTCGTCATAGACATCAAACACCTTTAAGCAAGTCTTTATTTCTTAGAAATCTAAATTAATGCTTAAAATACATTTGAATGGATCTTCAATATTTTTTTATTTTACTTTAATGGTACAGACAAAAATGTAGTGTTTCTGACAGCATGTACTTGCAAAATAACAATTGATATTAAAAACAAAAACATTACAATCATGTTCGTTGCGAATTCGATAAAATTAATTTTAATCAATTCTATCGAATTCAATCTATTTCAATCGAATTATCAATTCTATTATTTTAATAATAAAAAATGTATATATATAAAATCATGTCTACCTTATTAAGAAACAGCGTAAATATATATTTTTTAATAAAATTATTTTTATTTGGACATATTTTTATAGAAAGGCGTAAACAGGCCCATGTGATAAGATCAGGATGCGCACGCGCAGGCGACCGGCGTAACGCCCCACTGTGCCACTCGCCGACGTCTCTCTGAACGAATTGCGTATTTCACTCGTATTATGATAAACCTGCGCATGTTATCTATTTTAGGAAAACATTTATTTTCCGCATTTTAAAAGATTTTAAAATAATAATTAATCCTTAATTAAATTTATTAATTCCTGGAATGTCGTAACAAAATGCATTGAGAATAAACACACACCTCACAACACGTGATGTGTCCAAAATTGGGCGGAAAATCGAGAATTCAGTGTCTTAACAATAGGTCTGGGGACTGTCTAATTACTCTGTTGGGCGGGAAAAAAGGAAAGCTGGTTTTTTCTATTTTGTTTTTTAATGTATTTATTTTGGAATTAAATGGATGTCTAAAATATTTTATATTTTTACATAGTAAAATATATATTTTTATACTTAAACATAAAAAAACGTTTTTTAGTCAAAAAGTCTTATAATGTAATATAGACTTTTATGTAATTGGAAAATATGTACTTATTTGTATATCTATCCATATTACCAAGACGTTGTGAAAATTTGACATAATTCTTTGTTTCAAAATTTTGTTGTTTTTAAAAGTTTTAGATACGTTTGTTTGCACCTGTGTAGGTACAAACAAATGTTTACAATCTATATAAATGGAAATATTCTGAATTTTTTGTAGTTTAAATGATATTCCTAAACTACATAATCATATGGAACATCATTAAATTGTTTACAATTTTTTATCATAAACCTCACATGTAAATTAATATTTACGCATCGGTTGACCTAAGCCACGCAAGCCTGAACTTCAAACAATAATTATATTATTTTTAATTAAAACACTGATAAGCAAAATTCCAAAAAATAAAATAACCAGCGTCTATTGACTCGCTATCGTCAAATTGCCGGATATTCTGATGAAATTATTGGCATTCGACGAAATGGACAACAGCGATCTCGTAATCTGTATTAGATACCTATATATAGGACTCTTTCGCACCTGACTAAAAGACAAAGTGTAGATCTCGAAGCTATTAATTATAGAGACTTAAATCAATTGGATTACAAGTAATCTCTGAAGAGATCCACTGTGAGATCCTGGCTCCATCATTGGACCAGCTACCGACCGACCAGTATTGTCACCTAAGCTATATATATAATGATACTTATAATACAGTTATTACATAGTTACAAGACGACCTTTAGTTCTATAGTTGGGTCTAGCCATATCAATACTATTGGCTTTTCCACATGATAAGAGCGACATCCCAAATCAATTATAATAGGGTTATTATTGATAGTTAGAACGTTTGTTTATTCAGAAGTGGGAATTTCAAAGCGCACAATGTAAACACAACTGAGATAAACTGAGATAACAGCCGTCGTTAAATTTAATTGATTGTTTCAATACGAGTGCGAGTATTTCATATTAATTAATACGCTTTAGTGTGTTGAGAGAAAAAACACGTTACTTTGTTTTTAATAAGAAATTTGGATATTTAACTACGTCAATTACAAACTAGAAGTTATTGATAAAACTTTTTTACTTATTTCTTTAGCTTCACACTGTATCCCTCGCGTAACAGGGTGGGCAGAGGGAACCAGGGAACTAGTGTTAAGATACTCCGTTTCCATTGAGGCACTTCCACTTCCTGATTTTTTCAATTTACAATTCTGGAGACATTGCGTGTTGAGTGGCAATACTCATCGCCCTTTGCCTCGTTACCACAGCAAAGAATTTAAAATATTATATAATGAGGAATGATCCTGAGTGGGAATCGAACCCTGTACCCGTCGCGCTTACAGTCGCACTCCTGAACCATGACAGGTTCGCTTTTTCTTTTTACTTACCATCAAAAATGTTTTTGTGCATTCTCCGCTTTTAATCCAATACGAGAGATATAATAACAATAGACATTTCGTAATGCCTCTTCCTATAAGTAAAACATACGCAGGAAGACGGACCTGTTCTCTAAAATAAAATTTCCAAAGAACACTTTCTAGAATTAGTTAGTTACTAGTGGAAATCTAGATCAGTCAGTGACGTTTTTTATGGGTTACGGAAAAATCACGATTTATAATGTAGCGAAGTTGTATACACTTGAAATGAGTTCAAGCTACCGTTAGTGTTGAAGGAAAGTTTTGTTAATTTGACGTATAAGTTAGTTATTAATATAGGACACTATTTACAGTTTTGGTTTATTATTTTTGGCGTGTTATAGGATAAAGAGAGAAAGCTAAGTGATAAGGCACTCTTTTCTATTCTTCTTTCCATATAAATATAAGTTTTATCCGATAATGTCAATGGGCGTCGTGGCGCGGTGGCACAGCGTTTTGCTATAAGCGCAACGGTTGTGGGTTCAATTGAGGAAATTATTTATTTTTATTTCCTCATTCTGGTAACAAGACAATTCACGCATTGAGTCTCGTTGAGAAAATCGGGAGAATATCCCTATATTCTCCCGATTTTCTCAACGAGACTCAATGTTATGCCACTCTGTTCCCTAACAGAGTGGCATAACTTCCTATGCCTACCCCCTTCCAATTCCTGTACGGGAAAACCTAAGCCCATTTAAAAACTCAGTGGAATGATAATATAGTAAGCATTAACGCCATATTTGTTTTTCAGAACGAAAATGCTGAAAGACTTTACTAAGCTCTTGCTGAAGCACACTTTACCAAGCCGTCGTCACTTGACTCCTGAGTTGGTTCTCCGTCTGATCACGCCTTCATGTGAGCTCTGGTCTTCGCCTGTAGAAAGTTCACCATTTATTGACCCCTTTTGGGGATTCTACTGGCCGGGGGGTCAGGCTACTGCTAGGTAAGTAACTTATGAAGGTACATTAATATTATAAAATATAAAGTTCAATGGAGAGAGAATCTAGTGTTAAGACATTTCTCAGATGTTATGGAACGACGTAAAAACTCACTTTCTTATTTGCCGTAATCAAAAACGAATTTTACTTTAATATAAATTTATATAATAATTACAAACAATTCTCTTACAAACAAATAAGATTAGTGCATCTAAAAACTACTTAGCCTCTAGTGACGCAAAATAATATATACCAGTACCTACGTACCAGACTACATACCAGTAACCAGATCTAAGTTTTATTTCCGTTGTTTTTTCCCGCACCTGCCGCGGCGCTCAGCCTTGGTACCTATCTACGCACGTATCTTAGTTCTTATAAATATGCATCGAGGAGGAAAACGCGTATTTACAAGTAATATCGTAAAGTGGGATTTGGGAAATATTACTTACGCAGTTTTGAGGCCGGTTTATAAAATTACACTTTACTATTCAAAATCGCAGATTATCTCAATAATGGACAATTATTTTCTTTGTTCAATTTTATTGTCTTTATTCAATAGCTTTTATAATAGTAGCGACCCACGCGCGGCTTCGCCCGCTTATACTTATTTTAGTCAAATAACACAAAAATTTTACATAAATTGCGACGTTCTGATGTACAAGTATTATTACTATATCCGTTCAGTTGTTTTAGAAGAAGTGTGAGGATGGAATAATATTTTCATTATATGTATTTTATTTCCTTTAAAGCATTACTTATATATTATGTAGGTATTCATTAATTACGCAAATCAATACGCCGCTGTTATAAGTGTTTGACGCAATATCTACTAGATAAATGTCATCTACTTTTTTGTACTATTCCTTGAAAGTTATACTTATCTAAGAAAAATAACAATGATTGTGTCCAAATATTTTTGTCATGTCTGTATATCTTCCACATTATTATGCGCCAATCACGGCATAATAATATTTCGTAATTGGGTGAAAAATGGACAAAAGACTATCTTAACCCTTAAGACTAAAGAGTCCCCAATGGGAATCAAACTGTAAATCATCGCGGTGCTGCTATTTTATATTTACAGAACAAATATGTTCATCATATATATAGTAATACACAGAAATCTACATAACGAGGTCTTTAAATAACCTCGTTGCGGTTACTTGCAAATTTAGTAAACAAGGAAAATAGTTCGCTTTACTTGAGGAATAAGTAATTACCGGTATTGTAAGTCGCATAGCAACTATGAATAGAAAAATATATATTATAAGAAATCGGATTTTTTAAATACAGCAGCCGTGTAGGCAGAGGAAACCACCATTAGGTTCTGAAGAGACTCCATTCCCTACTTTTCTATTTCTTTCTATCGAAAGAATATCTTGTTTGCATGTTCGATATTGTGTGCTCTGCCTGCCCAGCGGGATACAGCGTGAAGCTAAAAAAATATTTTCATATCTACATACTTTATATTTATATTTACCCGTCTAATGTTATTCCAAGTATCTAAGTATGTATGTACGTCAATTGTTTTACAAGAAATATTTATTTGAATAAACAATAATTATGCAAAGCTGAGGAATTTGTTGTTGAACGCACTAACTCAAGAACTACTGGTCGAATTAGATTAACACTTGCTGTTAGAGTTACTCCAGTGTATATCATGTCATCATCATCATCATGTCATCTACAACTCTAACTTATTTGCATACGAACAGTAAATATTAATTGTTTATAAGTAAACGACACTATTAGATCGGCCCTTCATAATACACAAAACAATAAAACGTTATAAAAATGCCGTTCTTTGATTTTTTTTCAATATTATATAACTACCTACTTATAACATAACTATAATTTTAAGTGTCCGTATGGGTATGGTTTTGGTACGTAATGTCTTAATATATGAAAATTGGTGAACAAGTTGAAAATAAAAAATGGCAAGTATTAGACAGAGAAAAAAAGAATAAAAACAGGTTTCATTGAAATTTCATAGTAAAATATTTATCAATGAATATCTTATGAACACAATGTCATACCACTCTAGATATTATTATTAAAAAATAATCAACTTTATTATCTTAGAAATAGAAGCTACTTTTATTCAAAAATATGGTCAACGGAACTTCATTCAAAGAGTGAGTCATGCATTTGTGGGTTTTACGTTTCTATTTATAGACGCGATTGTTTTTTTTTATTAAAGTCAACAACAGGTTCTGTCATTGTATAATTTAGGAAAAATCAAAAAATGAATATTTTTTCATAAAAACTTCATATCACAAGTCTTTACAAATCTAAATCTTTACAAATAGCTCTAAGACAAATTCCTGCTAAACATAATTGAAATACTCGTACTTGTAAATAATGAAGTTTAACATAATATATTTTTGCAATGATCTATTACACAAGTTTTCATTTATATATAAACAACTATATTTTGTATTATTATTGTCGTCTAAACATTGTTTTTCCTCCATTAAATATTTATTTAATTAGATTGTCTAAGCTTATTTATTAGGATTATCTGTGGGATTTCCTAAAATAGCCAATTTTCAAAATAAACATTAAGTTTTAAATCGTTATTTGTCAAAATATTTAATTGTATACGATTCGTAGAATTCTTATCTTTGATATTTGATAATAATTTTCATAGCACACATTGTATTTATATATTTTTTTAATCAAGCAATAATTAATAACATGAATAAATATTAGTCTATGATGTTCTATGAAAATTATTTTATTTCTAGTGGCCGTCGATCATGCACGGCATCTGACTTGAATCGCGACGGTTGCGGGTTTGATTCTCTTCGGGGGGGAAGTTATTTTCTTTGCGTCACTCTGATAAAAAGGTAAAGCATCTTTGAGTTCCGCCACTCAACACGCAATATCTTGAAAGTTGGAAGGCGCGTGGGGAACGGAGTGCCTTAACACTAGATTCTCTTTGCCTACACTGCTATATGCATGATTCAGCGTGAAACTGTAAATATATATAAATATAATTTTAAAAAATTGGGTGAACTATAAATATAGACCAATTCTCAGGAGATAGAAGAAAGGTAATTTACATTCCAAGCGTAGAGCCTTAGAAAGAGATGGAAAATAAAATCCAAGCATTAAAGAGGGATGGCGTAACAACAAAGCGAGATAGCATTATATTTGTATATAAAAGAAAAGGAAAACAGATATGAGTCATGTAAGAATATTTGGGATTTTATCACAGTGAATCACAGATTATATATTTTTGTTTTCATAAACATATTATAAGGAATGTACAAATAATGTTAAAACATTTATCCGAAACGATAAACCTAATTTTTGGTTTACGATATACTTTATTAGATAGATTAAGCGCTATCTAATTTTCTGATAAAATTAAGAATTGTTATATTAAAAACCGAACCAGAACCGAAGCTTCCAAGGCCTTAGGTCCTTAGGTCCATTCAACTATTTAAAATATTTCGAAAAATCTAACTATATTATTGTACAACCTAAATTAATTGTATATATGATCTTAGAGAGCATGTTTAACAGAATTTTTCAGCTTCACTCTATATCGGAATCTACAGAGGAAGCTTAGTGTTAAGACTCCGCTCTTCTCTTTCAGACGGATTATGAACGCATTGCAAAATAATTATTTGGTAATGTTTTCGTTAAACGAAAACGTTACTTAATAATTATTTTATACCTTTATTTATTTATTTTATTAAAAGGGTTCAAAAGAAATATATTAAATGATTTTATAGCGCAAAAACAATATAATAAATGTACGATTAAAATATTTATTTCCTCGAATAGTAATACATAATACAAAGTCAAATTTATATTTTTCCACAACCACCGTTATTGTTATTGTTATTTGGTCGCTTTGAAAATATACAATATATATAACATACAAAATTATATTGTTTGTATCAAAATGCTAATTTCTTTCGTTTACAATGGATTGAACTCGCGACCTCGGCCGTGACCTCGACCCCGGCCTTATAATTTGGAGTGCCTGGGAGAGTCGTCTTGTAAAGCTGTTAGAAATACTAATGTTAAGCATTTTCTATTTATTTTATTAAAAATTTTTTTTTTAAAGTATGAGAGGGTCCATTCAAGTCGTTTCGGAATATTATGTTGATTTGACAAGAAAAATATTTAAGTTATAAAAGATAATAATTAAAAAATCATAAAATTCTGCATCTTCTCCATGTAGAGTACATTACTTTAGTTTCCACATATAAAATGTATGAAGTACGTATATATAATAACTTAATAAGCATAAAAACACTTGTTTGTATTGGTAAGTTTGCCGAGTTTGGATGAATCATAAGTTTCAGGAACAAGTACTGAGTATTTGGTCATATCTGCTATTGTAAATTGTTACAAATATAATATTGATAATAGAAATAATTTGTATTGCAAATATTTCACCATCGTTTTAGTACTTTAAAGCATATATTTTAATACCAACGCCTATTTGAGAGAGCAGAGTTAAATATTTTTCTTAACACAGCAAGTGCTTTACCGCGTGTGTTAATAGTTGCATAAGTGCGTTTTATCGGTCAGACCTTAGATGACCCAGGGCGGTCAAGGAGTCACGACCGAGGCCACCACCGAGGCCACCACGTGCTCTTACTACAGTGTAGCTGTGATTATATGACATGTACCTACCACATGGTATGGTTTGTGCGTTTGTATGGGGGTGGTTGAACGGTGAGGAGCTCAGAGCTGTGCCTGGGTTATCGTATATCACAAGTTATACTACGTATATTACAATATAGCGTTTCAGGAGTTAATATTAGGTCTCACTGTTCGCAATAGCTTGAGTGGGGATCGAACCCTCAATTGTTGCCTCTTTACAGTCCAATCGTTTTCCATATGAATCAGTTACGAAGTACTAACTCGAGGAAAAACGGCCTACAGCACAAATTCCAGTTCATGTTTCCAGTATGAGAGGCCACCCCACAGCCACCCAGTGTGACTCACGGGGGGAACTCTAAGAACTACCCCTACCGGGATGAAATGACTCACAGAGGCTTACAGGTTAAATGGAAATGCGGTCGACGCAGTTTAATGAATGTAGAATTATTTGATATGTAAAACTAGAGGCGTGATGGTCGCGAGTTCGAGTCTTATTTAGATTTATAAACATTTATTTTATTTTCTTGTTTCATTTATGTCTAAATTGTAGATACTTTAGATAATGCTTATTATCAAAATGAAAACCGCGATGTTTTCCTAACATGGAATATATTGATTCTGAAGATCGAAGTGTCATTGCAGAAATAAAAACATTAAACTGTTTTTTTAGTTTCACACGGTAACCCGCATGGGGAAGCCTAGTGACCTCTCTATTTATTAAAAAAAGTAATTTAAACAAGATGTTTACAAAACATGCCATTATATTACATCAGTCGAGGCGCGCAGCCCTATCTCCACGTCACATGACCCACGCGCTGGAGCTCGCAAGTACACGAGGTACCTCATCCTCATGTAATTGCTATAATGACTGACGTTACTCATATTTGTTATGGTCACGCTAACTGACATTTAATTACTCTAAAATAGGAACTAAATGACATCAATTATTTATTTATAACGTAAGTTCTCACTTCGTGCCAAATTTTATATCTAAATATATATCTAATTCTTCTATATCTAATTTTATATGTCTGCATGGGATACTTCCCATAGGATTCTATTATGCGGTGAATTTCAAACAGAATACAACAAAACAATGCATAAATGTTTGTAAGTCGTATCTTTTGATTGCGTTGACTTGGAAGCTTAATTATTTTAGACTTATAAGGGTTCTGTTTTTTTCCTTATCCACGGAACTCTAAAAAGATAAAAAAATAAGATTTTCTTTATTTATTCCACAATAAGCATAGAAAAATAAAAATCTTAAAATCGTGTCTACTCTAGTGTACATGTTACATCAGCTCGAGCACGCAGGCGCACCACGTCAGTAGCTCCACGCCTCGAGCGCCGCGTTGGAACAGTCGTCATTGCAAGCGTCGTTAGTCACCTTTGTTATGGTACTTATCAGTTATCATTCATCAACAAATCCATCAAAGATAATTATACAATTAAACATTGCAAGCGGGCATTGCAAGCGTATTGCATTCCTAATTTGAGCACCTTTTATCGTTTCCACTTAACCTGCGTGATAAAACTAAAACAAACGTAATATCGCTGCATTATCGACCTTCTCGTCATTTTTGAGTTATTGTTTAATAACTAGAGTATTGATGTTTTTTAGTTTTACGCAATATCCCGCATATAACAGTGTAGTTGTCCACAGAGAACCTAGTGTTAGAATATTCCGTTCCCCCACCCTCTGCCCAATCTTTGAGAATTACGTTTCGAGTAACGCGCTTTTATTTTGATATGGGAATGAGAAAATGAAAATTATTTACTTTCCTTTCAACCCGACAACACCGAACCTGTAACCGACAGAATCCTGACGCGCAGAGATGCACACAATATTCACTATAGAATGATATCTACCGATATCTTTCATTTCATTAAGAAAGCGAACTTTCACAAATAACACCGAAGTAGACGAACCTGTATTATACCACGAGAGTGCCGAGTCATGGTGATTTAAGTAAACTTTAAACTATATTGTAATTAAACATAGTAATGTGAGAATAATCGAGGTCAATGACCTTATAGCAGGATCTGGCTGATGTAATTATATGAAAATGTTAATATCTTACCCACATTCAGTATGTATATACTGGTAATAAGATTAACTATACTGAGAATATTAGCTTTAATTGTAACTTAGTATTATTAGTAGTAAACCTGATATGATATTTTAAATTGTAATTTGTTCATATTCAAAATACGTATCTTTTAAAAAAAATCTTGTAAATTTAAACTGTGGCGCCTATCCACAAACGATGGCATACTAACGCCCAATGTTAATAA
>FAPJ01019954.1:201-19879 GCA_001485985.1 Heliconius ethilla aerotome | reverse complement strand
TGATTAGTAGAACAGATTACACCTGGATTGCCTGGAAGAATCCTGCCGCAATCACCTTTACATTTTTTCGTAACTCGTTTCGTAGCTTGAAGGTAAAAAAAGACATATTATCCCAAAGTAATTTACATTTCGTCCTAATTTGGCAGAATACCAAAATGTTACGAAATATGTCATGTTTGGGAAATGACGCAATTTCATTCATTTGGCCTGAATAATATATTCAGAACAGCACAGCGTTCGACTGTAAACGCGACGGTTGTGGGTTCGATTAAAACTCGGAGAAATTAATTATTTACATTTCCTTGTTCCGGTAACAAGATAAAGCGCGGCGTTGAATTTCGCCATTAAACATATCTCAAAATTTGAGCAACGCGTGAACGGTGAAGCTAATTAAAGAAGATTCATTGATTGTTTTTATTTTTTATTATTTGTCTATTGTAATTTGTATATCCACCATGTTTATAAAACAACTCTTAAGGCTTAACTCTTAAGTGGCCTTATCTACTTAACATCGATCGAAGGACTCATCAGAGTGGTGTATTAATAGCCTATGTAATATTATAATAATAAATAATAATAATACTAGTACATATACAAAATAGCTTTACGCTGTATCCCGCATATAACAAGGTAGGCAGAGGGAGCCTAGTGTTACAACAATTACGTTTCCCACGCGCCTCCCAATTTTCGAAACATTCGGTGTTGAGTGGCAGAATTTAACGTCGCGCTTTGTCTTGTTTCCATTTCATTAATTTGATTTGATTTAGATGTTTAACTGAATAAACTTACTGAACCACCGCGTGGCCGTCACCATAACTGATGGTGTTCTAAAATTACAAGTCCTATTGGACACCTTCCAACGTGCGCCGAAATTTCTATAGTACATAGCGGTCGCTTATGAAATTTGACAGCAATGTTACAAGCCAGAAGCGTGTTAGTTACTTATATATGATAAACATTCTTCCGAGCGTACGACTGTAAACGACGATTGCGTGTTCGAATAATGCCGTCGAAAGACTTGTAGATTCAATTCCGTCTCAGAATACCAGGCAGGGAGATTCGTATTCCATCACCATCTTTTCCTTTAATTTAATAACCTCAGATATACTTACATAAAATATACACGCCTTTATTTGATTTATTCGCTACCACCTGAAACCATCGCGTGTAGCCGGACTAGCATCTAACACGATGACGTCATAAGTTACGCCAAAAATATTTCATGCGTGAATAATAAATTAGCACAAGTATGATAACCAGAACATGTCCTGAATATTCCGTATACTTATTATGATAGAGTATTTCAAGTTTTTAATTAAGGTCAATCCTACTAAATTTGGATTCTTGGTTCAAGAAAACAGATTCTTATAAGGTATAAAAATTGTAAAATTGTGTATGAAATAATGGCTGAAAAAGTTTTCTAAAATCATCCCTTTCAAATCCTTATTTATAAAATATTCGCAGAATTTCACTTATTTACTCCTTATGTCACTTATGTGCCATTTGTGCTCAATTTTCATAGATTCGATCCCCATTCGGAGGTATTCAATTCAATTCCGTAGAATGTCTATGAATTCGAAGTGTCTTTATACTAGGTTGTTTCTTACATTGTTTTTTTATGTTCTCTAAGCTTAAAAATATAAACCTCAAATAGAAAAACATTAATTCTACCCAAAGGTTACTCCCGTATCCCGGTTTACGAGGGCAGCCGCACTAACATAGTGACGGTGCTGTTCATCAAGGACCTGGCCTTCGTGGACCCCGACGACAATACGCCGCTGCGCACGCTCTGCACGTACTACCAGAACCCGTGCAACTTTGTGTTCGAAGATGTCACCCTGGATGTCATGTTTAAACAGTTTAAGGAGGGTAAGTGAATTTTAGAATTGAGGGTACGTAAAAAAACATATTTTGACAGACGGATAGACGGATAACAAAGTAAGTGACGTATCCTCAAAAATTGGGTAAAGAAACATAATGCTATGGTTTGAAGAGAATAGGGTTTTCCCAATGGGGTTTGACTGGCAAGCATTGTTTCGTGGGAAATTGTGCTAGGTTATCTTAAATTTTTTGGACATCTTGATATTTTTATGTTTCGATAACGGTATCTTTGAAAATCATATATATCGGTCGATACTTCACTGGCTTAGCTACTCATCGTTAAACACTATGGCTTATACTCAATACAAACAATATACAATATAAATCAGTAAATCTTTTGGTGTTTAATCAAGGACACAAAGGTCACATGGCGTTCGTACACCGCATCAACAACGAGGGTGAAGGGGACCCCTTCTATGAAACTATCGGCCTCGTGACCCTCGAGGACGTTATTGAAGAAATGATACAAGCGGAGATTGTGGATGAGACTGATGTCTTTAGTGAGTATAACGAGTTCTATTTTCATCTGGGTCTAATTGAGAGTCAAATCAAGATAGTCAAAAAAAATCAAGATAGTACAGACCGACAGGTATTTTACATATTATTTTGTTTATATACATGACAAAAAAAGAATATCTATGTATGTGAAGAGTTCTAAGAGTTTATAGGCGTCGCGATCCTCGAGTAAGTTATTGAAGAAATGATAAAAGGGCAATGGGGCTTCGGTTATAAATGAGGAGTCTAATTGGTTTAGGTGTAATTTCTTTTTCAAAAACTTCATTTAATCACTCATCAATTATATTATTTTTCAAAGAGTGAATTAAAATTAATTTAGATATAGATTTTTATATATATATTTAAATTTTACATATGAAAGATAAATGCTTTCTAGAAATTTTCACAAATAAAATATCATAATTGTTATTGAAGTATTATAAATAATTTTTAGTGGACAACAGATCAAAAAGGAAACGAAATCGTCCCCAAAATAAGCTTCAAGATTTTGCAGCGTTTGCTGAGAGACACGAAAATCAGAGGATACACATTTCCCCACAACTCACTTTAGCCACCTTCCAGTTTCTTAGCACTAGTGAGTGTGCTTTACCTTTTGTAAAATTGCTACAATTTTTTTATCGAATTAGCTGGAACTTTAGTTTTCAATATATATTTATTGTCTTTAAAGAAATAATGATATTAAAACACGAAAGTAATGTAGATAACTAACTAAAATAACTGTAAAGTAGAAGCGGGCTAAGCCGCGAGCGGGTCGCTAGTACATAATAATCTTCCCGCAGGCGTAGACGTGTTCAAACCTGACACGGTGTCCGAGACCGTGCTCCGGAGGCTTCTGAAGCAAGATGTCATACATTACATCAAAATGAAGGGCAAGACTAAAAGGGAATTGAGCACTTATGTTTATCAACAAGGAAAACCGGTAAGCCATTTTGGAATTGTTTTTTTTAATAGACACGAATGTTTTTAGAGTTCTATATAGCAAAAGAAAAAAATGGGGAATTTTTTTCCAGGTGGATTACTTCGTGCTGATACTGGAAGGGCGCGTGGAGGTGACGGTGGGCAGAGAGAACCTGGTGTTCGAGGCGGGGCCCTTCACCTACTTCGGGGTGCAGGCCCTCACGCAGAATGTTGGACTTGGTGAGTTTTAAATTTATTATATAGTTATATTGTGTGTTATTCCACTCTAACTAAAGAAAAATGTTTAGAAACATGTAAAAATGTAAGCCATTAATTCTTATCGAGCTACGTTGGAATACTTACATCATCATCCAATTTTATTACAATTATTAGGACGTAATCTTTTAGTAACTGATAATATAAATAAATCATAGATAAAAAAGAAAGAAAAATAAGAAAAGAATATAAAAAATCGGTCAAGTGTGCGTCGGACTCGTCCGCCGAGTATTCAATAGGTTAACAGTAAAAATATTTTACTACTTTACAGCACTTATTTTGTATGAAATTAACTAGATGTGATAATGCATCATTTTTATTCAGCTCGATATAACCGTTCGTTCTTAAGAAAAAATGGTCTTGCCAGCAGAATAACTGCAAAGTGATTCTTATAAAAGTTTTTTGAGATATGGAACCTTAATAATTAGTCATTTGTGTTTTCCGCAGCTGAATCCCCGACGCCATCAGCGATGGGTTCCCTACAAAATATAAGTATGGAGGCGATGCTCCGTCATACATTTGTACCCGACTACTCAGTGCGAGCGGTGGCCGACGTCTATTATTTGGCTGTAAGACGGTATGTGGCTTCAAATTTGTATATATTTTTTGCAAAAATGCTAATGGTCGCTATAAACTTGTTGAAAATGATATTTTAACTGGACAATACGGACTGAACTGGATAATTTTTATGTTACTTCTTGTAAGAAAATAATGCTTCCCCTGAATGGGAATCGAACAAATAACCATCGCGTGTATAGTTAGACTAATTATGGATGTATATGCTTTTTAGCTTCAGCCTGCTATATGAGGGATACAGCCTGAAGCTAAATATAGTCTATACGCAGAGGAAACCTAGTGTTTAAACACTCACTCCCCCATGCACGGCCAATCTTCTATTCTTGGAATCTCAACGCCGCGCTTTGTCTTTTTACCAGAGCGTGGGAATGAAAAAAAAAATTGATGCATTCAAGTGGAAATCCACACGGTGTTGCCACTACTCCACGAGAGCCTCTACGTATTCATTTTATTAATATTAATTCCAGTTCATTATACTTGGCGGCTAAAAGAGCAACTCTAATGGAAAAAGGCGCATTATCCAAAGGCAGTACTAACGAACAGTTCGACACCGAAGTCGATAAGGTAAGATTAATATTATTGAAATTAACTGAAAGATACTTCGTGCAATGTGACTAAATATTTTTTATAATAAGTTACTGTTTAACTTAACGTATCTTAACGTTACATTTTTCAGCTGCGTATTTTTTACATATTTATACTCCAATTTAACGCTGCACTTTATTTAAGAAAACTGGGAAAATAATAATATTGGAAATTTTAAAATCTTTGTGGGAAGCGAACTTGCAACCATCACGATACTACTTCCTTACTTTGTCTCAATGGTTGTTTTAGCTTATACGTATATAAAATATGTATATTTTGTATTATTACAGGTTTTCTACAGTTTGAAGTTTGATATTTGTATTTTAATTGTTTTTATGATCTAGTATATTCTATAGTACAAACTAGGAAGGAAAGGCAGGCCAGTCTTGGCGTGGGCATGGGCACAAGCGTGTGAGTATAAACGCGACAACTTGTGGGTTCGATTGCCACTTGAGGAAATAAAATAATTATTATTTCATGTCCTCCCTTTGGCATCGAGGCAAAGCGCGGCGTAGAGTTCCGCCACTCAACACGCAATGCCTTTCCCGAGTGGGAATAGAACCCATAACCAGTAGCGTTTACAGTTAGACTGGCCTCCAGCGTATAACCCTCCTTGATAAATGAACTATCCGACACTAATATTTTTTTCAATTGGAACCAGCAGTTTTTGAGATTATTGCAATCAATCGAACAGGTTCTTTGATATTATTCACAAATAATTTGAAAATCTTGTAACAGTTCCCACGTTCTTCAATAAATAGTCAAATGCCCCTAAAATTATCAAGATCGAGTACATCAGTGATACAGGATCAAGATTATTCTGTAATTTTTTATTTTATTTCACATAGGTCGTAGGTTTGATGTTCGTTAAAGCAACTAAATTGTTTTATGTAGTCTTTAATTTATTAAAATATTTTTAGTTTGAAGTAATCATACATATGTAGATTTTTTGAAATTGTTAATTATTATTTAAATAAGTATTGTTGGAAATTGTTTAAAAAATTATGATAGTTTTAATCTCAAAATCAATAAACCCTCATCAACTTTTATTTTTTATTTATTTAATATAAAAAATCTAGACTTAGAACTAGAAAACAGCAATTATTAATAATCTTCTAGGAATCAGTTCTAAATATGATGGAGTTAAAACAAAAACAAAATATAGCTAGCACATCATCTACCATCACATCTTTAAGTATCGAACTAAGCACAGATGAAAATAAAACGACAGATACAAAAACAAGTGTTATCAAAGAACCAGATGAAATATCACAAAGTTCTTACATTATTAATAATAAAAAAGAAAATAAATTAGTTGGCAATGATGAAATACCGACATCGTCTAAATATTTGAAAACAGATAATAAAAGATCTGAAAGTGACATTTTACTACGTGATATAGATAGAATAATAGATAAAAAAAGAAATATTGATAATAAAAACAATTTAGAATCAAAAGAAGGTAAAAATGATGATGATGCTATAGAATTAAAAGCGAAAGATGTTTTAGATGCTGAACAAACATTTTTAAAGGATTTAAGAAAATTACAATCGTCTCATCCTAATTTGAATAAAAAATCTACTCTAGATTTAGATAAATGTATAAATAAAGAACAAAATGCGAAAATTAAAGAAAATCTTAAAAGGAAATTTGAATCAGAAGTAGCTAGTTCTTCTAAAGATTTTACTTTATTCGATAGTAATAAAGACAAAAAATTGGAAGGCATTTTTAGATCCAAATCTAAACAAAATGTTGATAAAGGTAGATCATCTTTAGATGAAGGGAAAAAGGGTTAGTTTTTTATTATCTGTTCACTCTTTTTAATGAAATAAATTTAGCAGATTTCTTCGCATAAATCGAAATATTGTTATTTTGCGCTATAATCAATTATTTAAGCCAATCTCGGCGCGGCGTTGAGTTCCGCCACTTTGTCTTCAATGCATAGGATAGGTGAAGAAAAAAATGTGATTAGGTTCTAAGTCTTGAGTCTATTTAAAGTTGCCACATGTAAAAACATATATCTCCTAATGTGATAATGATGCTAAAACTAATGCTTTTACATTATTAAAAGCGAAAGTTGTTTTAGACGACGAACATATATTTTTTGAAAGATTTAATAAAATTACAATCGTCTTATACTAATTTAAATAAAAAAACTGGTTTAGATCTCGACAAATGTACGAATAAAGAACAAAATGCTAAAATTAAAGAAATTCTAAAAAAGAAACTTGATGCAGAAATCGCGAGTACTTCTAAAGATTTGAGTTTATTTGATGTTGCTAAAGACAAGAAGTTTGAAGGAACTTTTAGATCTAAATCTAAAGTAAATCTTGAAAAAGATAGGTCGTCTTTAGATGAAGGAAAAAAGGGTTAGTTTTAATGCTCCATTTTTTACAGAAAATAAAAACTGCACAAAATACAATGAAATCCTGGTCACGTATCTGATTGTAAACACAGTGGTTTTTAGGTCGACCTCCAATCGGGAGAATATTGCTTCGTTGGTCAAAGCGCGGCGTTGAGTTCTACTTAACGCACGCAAAGTCTCGAAATTGAGTGGGAAGCGGAGAATGAAGTGTCGTGACCCTAGATTATCCTTGCCTACGCTGTTATGCGTGAAAACATATAAAGCTGTAAAAACATCGATCTAGTAAAGTCTGCTTAAAGTCACATAACATTTATAGACAAATATTTCCCCTAACGCAAATTGAACCTAAGACCATTAATTACGTCCTTATTTTTATTAGATTGTATTAGGTTTAACAGATTACATAATATTACAGATAAAAAAACCAAATTTCGTAATGACACTTCGTTACTAACATTTTTTGAACCGGAAAAGAAAAGAAGAGAAAAAGATAAAAAACATGACAAAATTTATGATAAAGACAAACAAATTAAAATAGATAAAAAATCAGTGATAAAATTAGATACAGATAAAGATAAAAGAATAGATGTTGAATGCAAATGCGACATTACATACAGTATTCAAGATAACTTCTTCAGTTCTGTAGAAAATAACATTAAAATCAATGAAAATACAGATTTTTATAATGATAGTAGATTATCGTATTCGGATAAGCTTGTTTTAATGCAACTGGCTAAAGTTATAAGGTTATTGGAAAAGAGAGATGTGACTTGAAATAAGCGAAGAATGTTAGTTATTTTATTAGTTATGGCGCGATGAGACGGTCTTTCTTAGATATTTTTTTTATATATCCGTTTCTTTACTCTGGTCTCGGCGTTGAGCTCTGCCAATGAACACGCAACGCCTTGAAAAATTCGGCGAGAAGTTGGGAGCTGAATATCTTAACACTAGGTTCCCTCTGCCTACCCAGACGTGTACGGCGTGAAGCTGATTAATTTTTTATTTGATTTTCTTCTAGTTGCTACAGTCTGTGGATGAAGACATAAGTATAAGTGGAGAACACAAAACTCCATCGAGGCAGGTTGGTACATAATTTTTTTGCCATTTTCACGAAGAAACTATAAAGAGAGATCTATGATAAATTATTTTGTATAACTTCTTAGTGCTTCAATATAAATTTTTAATTATATACAATATACATAAATCTCAGTATTAAGTCTCATAGATTCAATAATTAAGGTCGTCATGGCTCAGTAATATAAAATGTGATTGAAATCCACCGGATGTGGATTCCATTCCCACTGAGGGAATGAATTATTTTTATATCCTCGCTCTAATAACTAGACAAAATGCAAATGCTAATAACTAGACAAAATGCTAATAATAATAAACACACAAAATATCGATTCTCCCAAAATATCGATTCATCAGGTATCCCCGAACCCAGTGTCAGCGTCGCCGGTGACTCGAGCCTCCTTCGCCCGCAACTCCCCGGACAGAAACGGAGACTTGTATCCAGCTAGGGCGGACGAACAAGAGAAACTGTTGAAACACTAAAATTGGCTCTTTTTTATGTATATAAAAATGTTGTTTGGAGGTTGATTCGAAATGTTGGTTTCGTTATTTTGGAACTATATAGGATATTTCAGAAAGGTAGAAGAAATACGGAGGGTAATTATCAATTGTATAAAATATCTCATCATTTGAGATTTTCACTAAGTAATATATTAAATTTTTGCAGATATTTTAGAGAATGAATCTCTGTTGGTAAAAAGGAGAATGAGAAAATCAGAGAATGGTGTAACTAAAATATTCATTTTTAAAGCAACCTTTATATCAATTATTACTATTTATTTATTTGTATTTTTTTATTATTACTGCATGACATTGCACGTTTTAAGTATTAATTGAGTTTTAAAATTTGAGATTGTTTTTTTTTTATTATAAATTAACTCTTTTTAAAATTATTTTTTAATAATTATACTTAAATTAGTATCGACATGAATGTTATTTTATTATACTTATGTAATTTAATTTAAAAATACAAATTACATTCAAATATAAATGGGACAGATTATAAGTAAATAACTTACAATTAAATCATTCCGCCAAATATAAAGAAACTAATAATAATTTTTATATTATAAAAAATGCCAATTTTCATATTATGGTAACATTCTAGTGTTGCCAACACTAAATATAAATAATATTATATAGCGATGAAATTATTATATTATTGTCACATATGGCCTTAAAAAAATTATAATGTCATTATCGTGTGCCATTTTGTAGAATAAAGACATTAAAAATAAAAGAAAGTATAAAATAAATAATATGTTTATAAACTTACCGGCAACCAATAAATAACATTTGTTCTTATATACCTTCCATGTACAACCACCGATCTGTTACTATTTTATTATAAGTATAGATAAAGTATCAATCAAGTTAAGCAAGATCAAATGCTTTTACAGCATTTATTTAATTAATTTGGGAATATTCTCAAATATATATTTTTTTATAAATTCCAGTATTAATTTTTAATATGATTTTCTAAATTGCGGTATTATTGTCTAAATACTTTCTTTATTTTTTTGCGTGTTTATAATGTTTTTATACTACAAAAAATATTTTCATCGTCATGGGTAAAAGATCCGTCATAATAGTTTTAAAAATATATATGAATAAAAAATAATTTTAAGAAAGCGAACAAGGAATTATATAAATCGCACTGTTTTTCTAGATTTAGATTGCACTTTATTGATTGTACTTTGTAATATTTTGAGTCAAAAAAAAGAAAATAAATTAAGGCTAATTCATTGGCATTGTCTCTATAATACTATTGCTTTCACTGGTGTTTTTTTATTTTTTCTGTGCTAATTATTATTTTTGAAAAAATTGAAATACTGTATTAGTATCTGTTATAAATTTTCATTTTGCAGAGAATGAGTGTAAAAAAAATATTTATTTGCAGGTGCTTCTTTTTTTTAACAACTATATTGGAATTGGCACTCAGTGTATCTAGTCTTTATAGTGTTGCTGTTTTAAAACAACCTGATGTACTTATTATTTTAAAAATGGCCTACATACTTAATATAGTAATGTCATATAAAACAAACCAAGTCCGACAATAATATTAAAGATACAAATTAAAAATGTACTAATAATTTTATTTTTGAACTCGCAATTTTTTTGTAAATTATGTGATATCTTTAGATCTGATAATTTATTTATTTAATTTTTTTCTTAACTTATTTGTGTTAACATTTTTTTTAATATATTTACTTTTTTCTAAAAAAAGATATTTATTCTATATATTTTATTTATACAAATTATCATATTTCAGTTAGTATAGAATATTTAAATTTAATATAAAAAATAAATTGTTAATACAAATAAGTTGTTTTTACGCTTGATTTTTTTAAACGACGCCTGTATGTACAGTGGACTAGGTGTGAGATTAAAAAAAAAATATTTTTTTCATAAAAAGAAATACTAAGTTAGACTTGGTTATTTATTAAATTTAAGTATGTATGTTCTTTCATTATGGAATTAGATAATCTAATTAATATTGTGGAAAATAGTGATAATGGGTTCAAATTCTGTATTGCCAGTATGTTTATATTTCAACCAATTCTACAACTAAAGACCTCATTGTGTAGAACATATTTTTATATATTTTTTTGCATTAATTGGAAAGTAACTTCTAAAACTAATTTTTTACCTTTTTAAAAGGTGTTTAAATAAATATACTTGTACTGTTTTTTAAGATATTTTTTTTTCTCGCATTTAGTTCAACTGTATATTGTGTTAACAACCGTCAATTGTGTTACTTAGCATTTATATAGCATAAATGTTGATGATGTTTCGAATCGAATATTCATTATAAGTAGAATAGTTATTCCGTTTTATTTATTGATAATAAATGATGTTAGCATAATTATGGTGGGCTGTTTTTTTATATCATTTATTTATCAAATTTACAATTTTACAACTCATATTACAAAAATTTAAATTTCCAAATTAAAAGGCACGGCTGTCTTACTTCGCCACGATGGCTACAAATTATTAATTCATCGGATTGAAACACAAATGCTTTACTTGCGCCTTAAATAAGTTTTGTTTAATATAATTATAAATTAAATAAATTTGTTCGGTTGAATGTGATAATCTCAGGAGTTGTTCATGGGTTGGAATTGAAAAAATATTTATAATATTTTTAATGTGTTATTCCACACTTAGGAAAGAAAAATATTTATTAAGAAAACGTATACGTAATCTAGCGGGATTTGAACCCGCGCAGGTTAAAATCGTTTTACTTATTAAGAAAATTTTATAAGGCAAATATTTAATTTCCTCACGTGGAAATCGAACCTACTTGTCGCGTTTCCATTTCGCCGGAATGTCGACAACGGAATTGTCTTTATGGAAATAGTGTTTTAACACAAGGTTCTCTCTGCCTACCCCGTTACATGCGGAATGCAGCGAGAAGCTAAAAAAAACAAAGAATAATAATCCCGTGATGCTGGCTTTTACTTGCGAAACATGACACATTCCAGGCTCTCCATAGGTCCAGTGGGTTACATCGAAATGTTTGACGTAATATAATACAACCTATAAACCTTCCTCGATAAATAAAGTAGTTATACAACACAAAAATGTAATGTCAATTCCAATCCGACCCTGAGATTTATTAAAGCGAACAAACTACTACTTTTTTATCAGCTTCACGCTGTAGCCTGCATACAGCAGGATAGGCAGTGGCAACGCCAATGTTCGGAGTCAGAGCGTCGTATCCAATGACACCCTTGTGCCCCGGCGCCACGACGGGTCCTGGATTATTATAGTTTAAATAAAATTAACAATTATATATTTTACATCATTTATTTTTTAGTAAATACACTACTCTAATTAATCTATATAATATTATATTAATTCTATGATATAATGAATGATAATGATACAATAATTTTTTTAGTTCTTATTTTATTTATTATCTTTTACCTTTATTATTTATTTTTAGAATAAATAATCATAAAAAATATTCTTACTTTATTTCTAAATATTAAGCTTCAATACTTTTAAAATTACTAAACCAATATTTAATTGAAAACTAAAATAAAATATGATGATAACAAGAACTTTACATTTGAAGCTATTAAGTTAGTTATAGAAAACGGTTCGTAATTGCATTCTGTTATTGATATATTCGGAATCCTTTAATTTAGTCTTAAAATTATATATATTTCCAGTCGTGGGGTTAAACTGGTTGTGGGTTCGATTCCCACTTGCAGAAATTAAATATTTAATATTTTCACTTCCTCATTCTGGTAAAAAGCTTGGCGTTGAGTTTCGCCGTTCCACATGCAATGCCTCCAGAATTCGGCGGAAAGTAGCAAAAAGAAGTATCTTAACACTAAGTTCCGAGGTTCCCTCTGCATGCCCTGCTATATGCGAGATACTAAGTGAATTAGAACTACATATAACACAAAAATATATACATACATAGCTTCACGCTTTATCCCTATCGGGGTAGTCAGAGAATGGAGCGCCAAACGCTACGGTTTCTACATACCTCTTTCGCCTCGTCCACTGTCATCAACCTCTTTATACATGCCCTCCGGAGGATCCTTATGCTTTTTACGTGATTTTTTTCCAGTATCTTTGATACTGTGTTTTCGAAAGTCAACCGGGGTCTCACCCTATCTCTCTTACTGCTCATTTTTTCATCATAGATCTTTTTTGCCATTCGTCACTCATTCGTTCGACGTACCCAAACCAGCTGAGCACATTCTTCTTCATTCTCAATGTAACATCCTCGCTAGCACCTCCCGCCTTTCTGGACATAGCGTATTGGGTAGCGGTCCCCAACGCCGCAATCGTCGCTACTTGACACACCAGCGGAGACGCACTGGTGCGCGCCGCTTGGGGGGACGCCCTATCAGTGCGTTCTCCCGATGTGCACGTGGCTGATGGATCGTTGCAGCCCTCGTAAAGGCTGGCAGGGGTTACTGCAAGCAAGCCTTCTATCTTGGACCCCCAACACAAATATATGATTATGATTTCTAAATTATTGGTCTTTCCTTAGTGTGGAATAACAGCGTTTTTTTAATATAACGCAATAAGTATAACACAGAGATCACCATCAGAGATACCCCTCCTTTAGAATTGAAAATACAAAAAATGCATTTACGAATTACTATACTATACACAGGACAATATTTACTTAATTACTTATTACTATATAAACTAAAGAGAAAAATTTTATAATATACTTTTTATAAATTTTCTTTTCCATATTATATTTGTCAATTATAGTATGAATTATCTGTGTATTAATGAATGAATGAAATCTATGCATATTTTCTGTACGACAGAATGAATTATTTCTTTACAAGGACAACCCACTGCTTTATTAATAAGTATTACAAGAATTAACTCTCAAAATTAATAAAATATTTTGTTCTGGTAGGTATTTGTTAGTAAATATATTTTATTACGAATCTAAGTTAACAAAATATTTATAATAATAATTAGACACAACGTGGGCACATTTTGTAAAATTCCTTTAACTTCTTCATTACATATGATATAAAATTGCTAAAATAACAACGTTAAAAACAAGTGTAGGACAATTTTTTCCTCTTTTTTGTTTCATAATTTAGAGAAATAATTTTTAATTACCTTCAGTAATGTTAATTAATTATTTTCTAGAGCTTAAGAGCTTCACAAAATACTTAACATTTAATTTAAACCAGTGAATGTATGAGCTTTCTATGGACTATATGTGTGTGTGAGTGTGTGTGAATGCAAGAGGAGCGCCGGGAGGGGGCGCTACGGCGGTGTCATACTGCCGCCATACTCAGGGGACGCACCACGACCTATAACAATATATAAAAAATAAAGTAAAAAATAAAAACATTTTAAAGTATTCTTAATATTCAGCCTATAATTTTGTACCTACTTCAGTTCCAGTCTATTTTTTTATCAAAAGTTGTCTCTTTAGAGATTGCCTGAAGAAATAAGACCACCTTTCCATACATTTTATGTAAGTTTTTTAAACTCACGCTGTATCTCGTGCGTAGGAGACACGACAAGACACTTAGTCCTTTTTTAACTTAGGTATTACTACATCTAATTTCTTTATCATATACATATTATATTAACTAAGTGACAAGCGAACCCAATGTTAAGACACTCCATTCCCACTTTTCGGGTCAATGGCGGAACCTAACAGCAATGCCCCGCTTTGCCTCGTTACCAAAGCGAGGTAAATAAATTAATAAATATTTCAATCACTGCGTGGAAATCGAACCTGCAACCATCGCGTTTACAGTCACATGGTTGTGCCCCTGCACCACGACGGCCTCCGTATATATGTTTCTCTTTTTTGTCTAATTTGTATTTATTTTATGTGCGCAATAAAGATTACTTTATTCTATTCTACACAAATTCAGTTCCCAGTTCAATTTCAAGTAGCGAAACTTAACGCTGCACTCTGGCGTACCAGAATGTGAAGATAGGAGTAAAATTAAAAGCATATTAGGAGGTATGTAATTTTAAGCTGTTATTACCTCGGCCTCGACCGCGGCCCCGGCCCCTGCCCCTCCCGCGGCCGCGTCACCTGCGCCCGTCGCCTAAGCCCACCATGTCTGCAAAACACGCGTTAAAAATTATTCATATATTCTAATACTTATAAATACCCACGATATTATAAAAATATTGAAAGTTACGAGAAAATAATAAAAAATGGTGGTTAAGATTTTTTTAGCTGCACGCTGTGAAGTACCTGCACATATCAGGGTAGGCAGAGAGAGCCTGGAACGGAGTGTTCCCTACACTGCGTTCCCATTAGTACATTTTCGATCCACACTTTATGCGGAATTCTGGAGCCATTATGTATTGAGTGGCGGAACTCAACGCCGAATTTCTATTATAATATATTTTCATATACGCTTCCTAAATAAATATTTTTCTTTCCTAAGTGTAGAAAACATTTTAAAATATTAAAAATAACAAAACCATAAAAAAAATCACTGCCTCACTAACCTATATTAGTGGCTGTTTTCTCCAAATAAGCGAGCGGTCCCTGCAAGGCCGTGCCCGCGTAGCCCCCACGCCCGCCCGTCAGGAACATGCCTTGGGCTAGACTATTTTGCATCTAATTTATGAAAAAATAGGTTAAAATGTACATATTTTTAATATGTTATTTAAAAAACCGATCAAATGCGAGTCGGATGCACCTACGAAGGGTTCACGTTTGTTGTAGGTATGTACTTACCCTTTATACTCGTATATTTATTTAATTCGGTTGTTAAGTTTTTCAACTAACTAAATACAGCCTGGTGACAGACGAATAGACTGAGAGCGAAGTCTTAGTAATACTACCCTTCTTACCCTTTGGGTACGGACCCATAAAAACAAAAAGTGTATAAAAATGTTGGCTGTATAGCATAAGATCTATGCTTGAACAGATCAACAAAATATTCAAAACGAAATTAAGCTAATATTAAAAAAACTGTTCTTACGTATAATTATAATATTTAAAAAAACACACAGAAATAATATTTTTGTATAATTGAAAAAAAAAGCTACGCGATAATAAAAACAAAAATCTAAAATTAATAAAAATAAGCTTACCTTTAAAAAGTACTCACAAAACTAAATATAAATAATAAAAGGTGCAGGTAATTAAATAAAACAAAATAAAATATACACTATCCATATATTTACAAACTGAAAATTGTGATAAAACTAAAAAAAAGAATAAGGTGCCAAAACAAAAATAAAATTAAAACTAGCTTTTATTTATTTTTTAAAAACTAAACTAATAAAAATGGTCTCAATATCTCTTTTTAAGTTAAGAATCGAAAGCCACATATCGTTTCTAGATAAAAATAGTTTTTTTAACTAAGAGAACATCAATTTTACAAATTGAGACATTTTTAAGAAATAATACAGTTCTTAACTTAAATAAATCAAAACTTTCTTCAAAATAAAAAAGAATAAGGGCTTACACCCAAAAAAACTATGTATGTTCATAACAAATACATCGTAATACAACATACATATATCTTAAACAGATTCAAAAATTTAGATCAATCTTACTTTACGCAACATAGATCTTGTTCAACTACCCTACAACTAAATCCTACTCACCCTTTCCCTCTCCCTTTTTTCCTTAAAAATATAAAGCAAAAAAATTGTTAAGCAGCTTATAATGGTTAAGCGATCCTTTAAAAAAGTGAAAATAAAAACAAAATATGAAATAAAATCTAGCTACTCCGAAAAAGTCAGTAGTGTATTATAATCTATCATAATAAAATCTCCTTTTCTCTTAAATCTCCCCCTTCCACCTTCCTCTCTCTTACCTATTACCTTGCTCTCCTCTGCCGGTTTCTGCACAGAAGCAAGTTGGTCAGATGGATATGTAGGGAATACGCGCTGCTGCTATAAAACATTACTTTATACAACTAACATAGATCGTTAATCTGACTGACTGACTGACTGACTGGCTGGCTGGCTGACTGACTGACAGCCTGATTGACAGACTGACTGACTACCGTAGGGTAGTCTAAAGATTAACGATACCGTAGAGTAGTTGTAAGATAAAGAAAAGATCGAAGGGGGAAACGAAGAAGGGAGGAAAGATGTAGATCGTTCGTCCTAACTCCCCTTTTTTTTATCCTCTCTCCCTACCACCACTGCACACAGACAGAGCAGTCAGATGTATAGGGAGGTACCTGCTGCTGCTATAATAATATTAATTTATACAATTAACACAGATTGTTAACATTACAACTACCCTACATTTTTCCCTCTTCCTACTCTCTAGTCGTAACTCCTAATCTCTTTACCCATTACCCTCTCTCTACCTCCTCTGCACAGAAGCAGGATAGGCAGGTGGATGGGGAGGTCGTACCTGCTGCTGCTGTAAAGCCTGCTGCTGCAAAGCGGCCTGTTGTGCTGCAGCTGCTGCTGCCATTTGTTGAGCCTGACAAGAAAAGTTGGCATAAAATGGAAGAAAAACGATAAAAAAAGAGACAAGATAATATGAATTTGTGTGCCCGCAGTGTTTTTGTCAGCACCACTTTAATCGAAACCACAGTTTTAACTACTCTATACGAGGGAAGGGTGATCCAAAAGTCTCTATATTTAGTCTATCTTTTTTCTAAAGGATTCCTTATCCCAAAATTAAATTATTTTTCAAACAAGATAAATAATTAAATTATCGTTGTAAAATAAAACGCCATTTGTTAAGGACGACGCACACTTAAACCTATCCGCAGGGACACTGCCGCACACGCCTCATTCCGAAATCGAATCGAAGGTATTGGCGATAAAGTTCGAAGTTGCTTAGCCTTTAGTAGTATTCTTGTACTAATAAGTATTTAAATTATTGGTCTCTAAGCGTAACTGCGTCACATGAAATACAGGACAGATAACCATCACAGGTCACAGGACAGATAAATTTGAAATATTTTACCCTTATGCTGTTTTCTTTTCTTTACCCTTATGCTGTTTTCTTTTCTTTTACGCTACTGAACTCACAATGACTCTCTGGAAATTAACACCTCCGTCCTTATAATATCGAAGCGCTCTGACCGCTAAGCCATACGACCTCATCAAGCTACGTCGACAATCTTATACGTTTGCTACAACTTATTTGTTATTAGCATCTCTGTAGGGAGCTTTTTAGAAATTTCCGCTTCCCAAAGATAATTACTTAAATTATCATTTGGCGAGAGAGAATGCCTAATAAATGGAAACCCCCCAAGCGCTCTGACCACAAAGCCATACGTTCATCAAGTTACGTCGAAATTCTTATACGCTTGTTACAATTAATAACATATATAAGTCGTCCTATAACCGTCGTTGGACGGCCTCCAAGAGGCGCGGGTTCAATTGCCACTACGTTCAAATTTTTATACGTTTTCTAAAAAGTATTTTTCTTTCCTTATTGTGGAATAACACCTTAAAATTGTTAAAAGTATAGTGCTTGATTTGATTTTTGTCACCTTATTAATAGTATCTCAACATTACATTCTCTATCTACACTCACCTGCACGCTTTGCTGCACGCTGCAGGTCTGCTGCATGGGAGACGCGGCCTGCTGCATTGGAGTTGGTGTAGGGGTCTGCTGCTGGCACTTGTTGTATTGAGTGTGGCCCTAGGGTAATGTTTAAATACATTAATTTTACGTATTAAGATGTATGGAAACAGGGTAACGAAAAAATTGTTGATTTTTTTATATTGAAGTGTATTGGAAAAAACATACCAGTATTGCTAGCTTTTCATTTTTAAATTTTTAACGTAGAAGAAAGAAAAAAAAAACCGAATTTGGAAACATAATTAATCTTATTCAGACTAAGGTAAAAAGAATACAAAGGAACTGAATTATTAAAACATATTTTTTTTGTATAGCATATTACTGCAAAAAATATAAAGTTTCTTCTTTGTTATGAAAAATTTAATAGACCTTCGATTTCACGTAGGACTAACATTTTTGACAATACTGATATATTTATTTTGAATCCACACTATTTATAATAATTCAAATGAGTTTATAATAGCTAAGTTGATATTAAATTTTAAATAATATTTTGAAGTTCATCGAAATACCTGCAAATCAGCTAACAAATTCTGCCACTGACTGATCTTATCGTAGTGTCTTCTTAACAATTCTTCTTTCCTTTGCAACTCACATTTGAGTTCATTGTTATCTTCTTTGACCAACAACTCCGGTTTCATCGCTGACAGAAGAAACCTACAATAAAAACAAAGCCAAATTTTCATAGACGTCTTTAAAAGACAGCTTTACGATAAATTCCGATTATTTTTAAGACATTGTGCGATGATTGGCAAATCACAACGCGTTTTGTTATGTTATCTAAGCAAAGAAATTAAAATAATTCATTCTCCCGAGTGGGGATAGATTCTATTTTACAAAAACGCTGTCTGCTTAAGTAAGAGTTGTGATGAGATGAGAATGAGAAGATACATAACACACTTTAAGTGCCTGAGGTAAATAAGGCGTAAACAAATATACATTGAAAAACATCTTCACGTTGACACGTGGCAGAGGGAATCTTGTGTTAAGACACTCCGTTCCCCACAAAAATATATTATTAAATTGTAATTTACGTACCGTTTCTGTAAAAAGAACGCCTCCATTTGCCTTGCGAGGTCGATGAACCTCTCAACTTCTACCTTCACTTCTTCTTTCTCTGCGCATGGCGACGCCTCCTGCTTCGTCAGTACGTTTAGGCATGCCTGTAATGTAATTATTTCATATAACATATAGCAGAATTCGGTCAGGAAACCTAGTGTTGACTCTTCGTTCTTTACTTTAAAAAGTTTTGTGTGGGTCTTTGAGTATGTGTGTGTTTCAGATTTTTTTTAACTTTCAAAATTTGTATAATATATATTTTTTTATTTCAACACTACAGACGCTTGACCCGTACTCTTTTTTACTTTATTATTATATCTATTTTTTTATTATATATACATTAATTACATTATTGTTTTCTACATATTACAAGAAAATATTATTTTTAACTTTATATCCATACCTATATTAT
>FAPJ01019923.1:0-11545 GCA_001485985.1 Heliconius ethilla aerotome | reverse complement strand
CCTTGTCCTTTTTCCAAAAAAAAATAAAAAATTTAGAGAATAGTCTAAGTTTTAACAAAATGGGTTTAGTTTTTGGGATATCCTTCAAAATGTCATGTACACACAGTATATTGAAATGTATTTGTAGTCGGTTTATTTTTTTTAAATTACTTTTATTCATCATAGAGTTTTGTAAACTTTCTAGTTCAACGCATTTAGCTTTACTAATTTTCCTAGTATTTTAACTTTAATAAGATCTAACGAGACAAGCCTTCAGCGTTAGGTGATAACTTTAATTGGTTTTTATTTAGACAATGACCAGCGACAATAAATAGACTCTGACCTTTGAAACTTTATATACCTACTCAGCAAAAACTTTGTCGTGCAATTGCTATAAATGCTATAAATAAATTAAATTTGCACTGGCTTCTATAAACTAAGTTATTTATATAAGATAATATCACAAAAAATGTAATAAAAATATATAATTATTAACTTTTCCGTGGCTTTGCCAATGATTTCGATCTCCAAAACGAATTAACACTACGTTTTTTAATAACTAGAAGTTTAAATACTTCCTTGTGGGTGAATTTTCCAAAATTCCTTGTTTCTCTTATCTACTATCGTCAATATTTGAAGATCCTTAGAATCTTCTGTGGTTTGTGTATGTCTGGGTATGTCAGTCACGTTATTACCTTATGTATTTTTAGTTACATATTTCTAAATTATGTATTTATATTGTTTTTATTTAGAAAACTGATAAATTAACATTCAAGACTAAAAAATAATAATAAAATAAAAAAATTTTTTAGACTCAATGATCGTTTAATCCGTTATTTTCACTGAAATCTCGAACTCCAATATATATAACATTAAGAAAATCTATTTAAGTTACAAGTTATCAGTGTAAGTCAACGCCAATTGATAACGGTTCTCAATAAACAATAGTATTTTATATCTGATTATGAATGCTGCGCGTGCGCTTGCCGCTCGTCGCAGCTGTGTAAATGGTACTTCTCTATGCTGTATGCGGTACGTCTATGTTCTATATCTTGTTTTATGTACGAGTATTATACCTAAATACTGTGTAAGGAACGAAATTTTACAAAAAAAAGAAAAAAAATTCCAGACTATTTGAGTAGATTTCCAAGTTCTTAGTTATTTACATTAAATTTTAATTTCATAAAAAAATTACAATATGCAAAAATTATAATCACTGTGACACTTCACGAGTAATCCAATATCCCATATCTAACTCTATAATCGCGCTAAGTCTCGCAACACCCCGTTATCTAAACGCTACTTGAAATCTGACGGACGTGCACTATAAATGCTATAATAGTTACAGTCGTGAGTTCGATCCTCACTCGAGGAAATAAAATATTTATTTATATTTATGTTTTCTTTCGCTCTGGTGTCGAGGCAAAGAGCGGCGTAGAATTCGGCGGAAAGTGGGGAACGGAGCATCTTAACACTCTAGGTTCCCTCTGCCTACCCTGATGTGTGCGGGATACAGAATGAAGTTGATTTAATGTAGCTCGTGTCAACATCGTGGTTCAGTGAGACGCAATGGCTGGGTTCGATCCCCACTCGCAATGGATTATTTTTATTTCCCTATTCCAGTAGACCAAGCTCTTGGGCCTGGGCTCTGCAATATTGGATCCCGCACAGAAGAATACTAAAATATTCGTTTCGTATTTACTATTCTCTTGTACCAGTCAGCCAGCTGTGATATGATTTTTTAAGGCTTAGTTTTTAAAAATGTACACATTAGTCATAAATTAGTTTATGAATTTTAGTTATCCTCGTATATTTTTCGTCATAGCCGTACTATGTAAACTTACATACTTATATATAATATAATTATTTACACGCGGACAGAAAGCTAACCGTGTTGGATTGTAAAAAATCTAATTCCACGCGGTCTGACGGCATCGTAATCTAGACGCGATTATTTTATCGCCAAAGTCAAAGTAAAGTCATGGTCTAGGTTACAATATGGACGATGTTAACTCACGTGGTATGTAGGTGCAGTACGTATGCAGTTACATTGTTATTGCTGTGAAATGAAGTTCAATGGAAAAGTATAGATGTTATCTAAAAAAACATTTTCACGCTTTATCCCGCCACAGCAGGGTCGGCACAGGGAACCCTAGTGTCAAGACTCTATTCCCCATTTACCGCCGAATTCTGGAGGCATTACATGTTGAGTGGTGGAACTCATGGCCGCGCTTTACTTCGACACCAGAGCAAAGAAATGAACATACATATTTGTGTCTCTGACGTGTAGAGAATATTATTCTTTATCAGCATTTCTTTGTCTATATTAAGTTGAAGGATAAAAATATAAATATGTTCATGTATATAATAGTAGTTTATTGATTTCAAAGCGTACAAATCCAGGCCCTATCAGCTTTGTCAATATTGTTTACAATTAGGAAACTTAAGCTCGCCATTTACTTGTAATGTCATACTACTATATTATTCTTTTTTCATACAACTTTGCTAGAAATTCCCTAATGACTCAAGTTTTTACATACAAATTATATGTATAGTACACTAAGTTTTCTATCTATTTATCTCTATCTATCTAAGTTCTCGCAAATAACACAATACCTACCTATATCATTATAATATAATACAAGTTGTTTAAGCGTATAATATGCATATCTGTATTGTGTTATCAGTGTCGTCGTATAGTCTACGCAGGCGCATGTCAAGCGAGTGCGGTTATTATGTATCATACTGTTCGATATGGCCAATGTCTATTATTCTATTTCTAGAATTTCTAAGTACTTACTTAGTAAACGATTGGTTACGTCAGGTGTTCGAAAAGGTTTTAACCATTTTTGTTGTGATAAATGAGAATTGTGGGAATCATTGAACGTCGCTCTGTCTACGTGGTTTCATTAGGATACTTGTGGAATATTTTTTGTTTTTTCAGCCCCACGCTGTATCCTGTATATAGCAGGGTAGGCAGCAGGAGCCTAGTGTTAAGACACTCTACTCCCCATTTTAAATCGAATTCTCGCCGGATTTTTTTAAAGTATTATTTGCTTATGTTAAATTAATAAAATTGAAAATAACATTTTGTAATATGTACTTAATGGAGCCACTCATTGTAATGTGGCATATTTCTCCTCCTTACACACGACGACTTTAAATTGCATTTCATTCGAAAAAAAAAACTATTTAAGTGTGTCCTATTATGATATCTTCGTACTGGATATATTAAGTCAGTCAAGCCCTTGATACACAATGTTATCAATTGGAAGATAAGTGGAAAATAAAGTGCCAGCTATTATTTATGTAGTTTCTTTTCGCTAGCCAAAAACATGGTGTACGGGAGATAATTCAAAATAAAATGGCAATTGCAAAAAATAAGTTACGAGACGGAGTGTGTGAACGCTAGGTTCCCACTGTCCACCGTGTTATGCGTAAAAAGACGTAAAACTAGAAACTCAATCAATCATGAAATCGATCGAGTCAATCGATTATGAAAATTTCTCCATATAATTGGTCCGATACAACTAAGAAGCTTCATAATCTTAGAAGCTGACTGTTGTAGCAGGAAGTCTCGTGATTGATTTCGCGGGATCTATCTACAATTATTGTTAACTGACATCGAGACAAAGATTGATTGTAAGGTCATTATGATATTTACGATCGAGGAACTAATTCACTATTAATTTAAGTGTATCTATATATGTATAAGCTCTTATCAGCTATCGTTAGTGTTATATTTCCCTTTTTTTTTCTTATTATTATATAAACTGTGCCCTTTACATTTATAGGCAAGATTATATTATTTTTCTCTATCAATCAACAACATTATTAAATAGATTTTTATCTTTTTTTGCTCACAGTATTTAGAATTGTATATTAGGATATTTCTAATATTTGGGCTTTCAGCGCGAAACAGTACGTTACATACATACATAGCAAGGTAGGTAGGCAGAGGAAACTTAGTGTTAAGACACTGTATTTCCCGTTTTCCATCTAGTTTTTTTACCAGAGCGAGAAAATTAAAATAATTGATTCCCCCGAATGGGAATCCAACCCACAACCTTCACGAATACGGCTAAACCGCTGCGCCACAGACCCAGGCATTTTAATAACAATAATATTTCATAAAATTATAAATGTCTAAAGACTGTTAAACTAAATCAAAATATTATTCTCCAATATGTAACATAATATAGATAAGAGGAAAAAAGCTTAAACACGACACAGCTGTTATAAATGAGACGTCACAATTATTTATAATATTAATACTTCTAGGTACACATACCTACATAAAATGTTATTTTACAAAAATGTAAAGAATTACTATTATATTTATTACAAAACTTTTATTATCTTTCCTTAAATATTTTTACAAGTTTTTACAAGTACATTTCGTTCCAATTTTTCATATCTTATAATGAAGGGCAAAATCTTATATTTAAGATTTTTCAATTTTAGTCATTGCTATCCACGTTTACACACCATAATTATTAGATGTCTAGCGCTGTCTGCTGAGCCACTAATGCCTTTATCTATAAAATAAATATATTTATTTACATATGACGATAAAATACATTAAAACATTTAAATAGACGAACTGAGACAAAGTATAATGTTCTAAGTTTCAAGTTAGTACGAAATTTGAATTGAAATAACGAAACACCGTTACACAGTGTTTTACAAAAAGCCTTGTCCAAACTTGGTCGGTGTTTGTGAGGCATGTCGCTGTTACTGTCACAGTAACTAATGGCCGTGATTGACGCGCGAGTAGTTGCTTTTACACTAACACTATGATAAAATAATAATATATAAGTGATTTAAGTAAAATATAAATTTATTGCTTAAGCTCCAACGGCTCGGAGTTGAGTTCCGCCACTCAACAGAATTCGACGGATGAAAACGGAGTGTCTTAACACTAAGTTCCCTCTACCTACTTTGTTTGAGCTTCAAAAGTATGCAGGAAAACCTTGACCAAAGAAGTGTCGTGTTACGTGGCGAACCCAACGTTGCACTTTATTTAATTAGACTGGAAAAATATAATAATATTCTGATGTAATTTTTATTTAAATTGTACTTTGATTGTCGTCTTAACCATTCAATACATAATGTAAAAAAGCTTCACTCAGCTCTTCAGAATATCGAGACATAACACCGAGCTTTCTCTACCAGAGCGGGTATATAAAAAAATATAATTATTACCCCTGAGGGAGAAACGAACCCACACCTCTTTCCCACTCAACCACGACGGCCTCTACCTTATACCTATTGTATACACAGGACTATTAACATCTAAAAGCATTGTTTGTCACTCCAAATAGAGTATACTGTATACAGTACACGCTTTGTAAAGCTTGTCATATAAACAATATTTGACACGTGAAGTAGTTGCGTACAATGGCGACGCTCGTTGGTGGTACCGAGCACCGACTGGCGGCTGGAGGTGGAGGAACGAGCGTGGTTATTAATTCAATGTCATTAATATTTGTAGGCCTTGTTAGTTTTACATTAAACGGTTGCTAGAATTCTTTTTGCGCTTTATAATGCTCTATAATGTGATAGTTTATCAAATAAAATTGAGTTTCATCGTGTATGTTTGAATAGGGTTGTCAATTTGTTGATAAATATATATTTTGCTTTTATTCTGACATTTATATATTAGGCGTGAGCGGTACATCATTCTCCTATTGTGTAATATAATCTCTTTTTTACCGTACAATCTCCTTCGTGTGTTCTCTATACAACGTGACATTGGCGAAGTGATCAGTGCTCAAATGGCACGCTCGAAATGCCATGAATTAAGAACTGAATTGAACTGATGATGATATTGATACTCGAGAAGCTAATAATTGTTATTTATTTACTGTAAATTATATTTTAAAAAAGCAACTGTTGAGTTCCTTGCCGGCTCCTACCAGCAGAACTGTATTCCGAGCTAGCAATACCTTCCTTTAGTACTTCCTTTAGTAGTGTGTGGAAGTAACGTATCCCTGCCTATTTCTGTTTTTGTGTTTAATAATTTAAACGTACCTGTATACATTGTAGAAGATATTATACTTTGTATATATATATATATATGCTTATTTATGCATGAGATTCAAAGAGCAACTGATTTTTTGCACGATTCGACGTTTAACTTTTTTACTATCGCAATTTTAAACCGGATTTGCTGTTAGTTCTAGCTCTATCTCCTTTAATATAGAATTAATAGTATCGAAATATTCATTGCAAGTAATAATATAATGAGCATATATGTAAAAGATAAAATAAAAATGATTATATGTCAAAGATAAAGGCTGTCGATGTGTCACTGCTAAGGTTGTGAGTTCGATTTTCCATTCGGGGGAATGAAATATTTAATATTTTTATTTCTTCGCTATGGTTATAGGGCATTGAATGCCGCCACTAAACATTTTTCAATTAACATTTTGCAAATATTTGGCTCAAAATAACAATTAACCTCATTTATACCAGAATAAAATCTGTCAAACTAGTTTTACCTGTTTCATTAGAGATATAATCACGTACACTTTCTGTACTAATGCGGCTACGGCTTTAACATAGAGATATTTTTTTAGATTCACGCAGTATCCCGCACAAGCAGGGTAAGCAGAGTAAACCTGGGAACCTAGTGTTAAGACACTCCGTTGCGTTAGAGGTTATTTAAATGTATTTCAATAAATAGAAATAACTGTTTCTGTGTGCTATTATTTATTGATAAGAAACAAGTATTAATAAAGTTATATTTAAAATGTACTAGTGAGTGAGTTTGTATTCACACTCACAATAATATTGGTTATTATCATTTGTTTAAAAGAAAATAAAAAATATTGTTTTATTACATTATTTATCATGTCACAATACTAGCAACCCTAAGTACTATATACTAGTCTAAATGAACCCACACAATCTGGTTCAACATGTTGAAACACGTCCTGTCATGTCTTTTTAACTTGTTCTGCTGCCCGAACGTAAAAACTTATATTATTCAATGTACATATAAAGTCAGTGGTCGAAACTGGTTTCAAACGATCACGAGTTCGAATTCGGCTTAGAAAAGGAATGCAGAAGATATTTCCTATCTATTATATTTAGCGAAGAAACTGGAGGAGGTTGTTATCTCTTAACAGAGTACGTTGAGAAATCTTCTCCGCTTACTTCCCAATTTGTAGTCATTGCCTGTTGACCGAATAAGCAACATTATGTTCCGTTGTGGCGCAGTGACACAGCTGACTGTAAATGTAAACGCCAAGGTTGTGGGTTCAATTCTCATTCGGTGTTGTGATTTATTTTCATTAGCTCTCTAGTAATAAGACAAAGCGCAGCGTTGAGTTCCACCAGTTAAAATCTAAAACTCCATCGTCTCGACTTTTAATATTGTCTACGGACATAGACTTGAAAAATTAAGTTGCTTTTTGAATGGAACACGTCGGTGAGTAATAAAATTCGCTTGTACTTTGACACGCCTCATTAAAACGGAAA
This sequence comes from Heliconius ethilla aerotome, assembly GCA_001485985.1. NCBI lineage: Eukaryota > Metazoa > Arthropoda > Insecta > Lepidoptera > Nymphalidae > Heliconius > Heliconius ethilla. The sequence continues at coordinate 4,081 of FAPJ01019923.1, read as the reverse complement.
CGTGCAAACTACGCGTCGCCCGTGAATAGCTAATGGAAGGTGATTTTATATTAGTTTACTCTTTACAGTGTCTTTGTTTGCCTTTTTTAAATTTTATTCTATTACAGTCAAAAATAAGGAATAAGTGACTCCCTAATTACCATTTTGCACGCAAATGTTAAAAATAATTTTAAAATAGTCATTGGCCTAACCGAATAATGAAGGATTCCAATTAATAATCGTGGTTGACGTAATTTTGTAAAAGTCCTCCAACGTAGGTGCTAACAACGTTGTAACAAGCAACTAGATATAAGAATTTTGAATTGGTCAGAGCGCAGAATTCATATTTTTATACGTTTTGTAAAAAATAGTATTTTTTCCTCAGGATACCTATTGGATAGCACTTTAAAAATATAAAAAATGGAAATAATCTTTTCACGGTTTTTACATAATTTTACACATTTTACCTGATAAATCTAAAAAGTATTTTCGAATAACAAAATCTAAACGATTAATCCGGTAAAAGTAATTTAATTTACTTTTGAGAATACTTTCATTCACTTGCAACGACCACCTTTCATATCCACGATTAGATAGATTACGTACTCTCGTAGTGTCTACGACTTCCGTTGCAATAAGCAATTTCAATTGGATACACTATATTATCCTGATATTTATCACTAAGTAGACACATATATCACAAATGACAATTTTCAATTGTAAAACAGATAAGTTGTTAGAGTCGTGCCTTCCTCAATAAAAGGACTATTTAACAAGTGTTTTTTCAATACGAATCAATAGTGCTTGAGAGTAGCGTGTTTAACCAAACACTTCATTATTGTTTTACAATGAAAACTATATCTTTTTCTGTTTTTAATTTTATCACTATTCTATACTATAATCAGTTTATTATCACAAATCAATCAAGATTTTAGTATAAGTACCGATAACGCTTTACTTATACTTTTAAAATATCACCACCAGGCACTATCTGACTTCATGACTGTCCTTCAGTCTCAACTACGTCCACTATACAAGTTTCCAGATGTTCGCTATCTGTATTTGTTCAGGTGTTTATTGCATTTGTATAACTGGTTGGCAAATCGCAATATGTTTTGTGTTGAATAGTTTAAATATATTCAACTGATCAAATTATATTCTCTTCGTTCACTTTAGTTACTTTCTTGTAATAAATATGAGGAATTCTTGGGAAATCTAAAAAAATAAGCGCTGTACCTATATAACAATATTTACTAAAACTTCCAATTCGTCGTAAAAGGAAAAGAATGTTGTTATCTTGGATACTTATTGTATAAAGTAAAAACGTAGCAGTATTTCCTCAATAAGTCGAAATTTCTGATCGCCAATTAGTTGATAGTGATCTCATATTGGAAGATGTCGTAACTTATTGAAGACATAAGAAACTTATAGATTTTCAATAGAGATTAAGACCGTCCATTAGTTCAGACTTTGGAGCGGTTGCGTCCGACAGAAACGAATCCCATGAATTAAACATACAGCTAAAAGTGGATAAATTAATTACAATTGCTTCCTCGAAGTACGGAGTACGAATCTGATTTATCCTTTGCCAATTATAATGGCGAAGCAAAGTGTATTTAATATTTATATCAAAATTGTTTCCTGTAGAACAGACGCGAGAGAATTTTATCAAGAGTAAAAAATACTGTTAGAAGGTTTGTTTTACGTTACAATTTATGCCAGCCCTACAAGTTGTGAATCGCATTTTATATCATCAATTGGCTATTGCACAATGAATGGGCCCCCTCGTGCAAAAACCCGCTTGCAGAGACCGAGTGAGACCCGACCACGTTCAGCCATCGACAAAAACATGCTACTCCTGTAGTAAGTGTGTTCGAATGCATTTCGAGAAATATTTTTTTCCCTGTATGCGTTTCGTTAATCGAAATCCTTGAAAACTTTTCTGGTAAATGGATTTCCATTATAATCGTATATGACGTGGCTTGTTTTTGAATATCTGAGTTAAATTTCTAAGTAGTTCCATTAATACATATATACCATATTTGGTTGTTATTCTTTTATTTAATTTTAGTCGTGATTTAGGTTATAAGTAGATATTTATGGTAGTACGGGCCAAGCACGGGCGTACAAATCGGTGAGAGTTGCGTATAGTATACATAACGCAAAGTTACATTTGGATCTAAGCCAACAAATAACGATTTTCAAGTTCACATCGGAGCTTATAATTTGTTACCTCATATAAATCTCTCTTTAAATAATTGTTTTAGTCATATCTTTAACGTCTTTAGTTTCGAAATCCTATTGCCATAATTATTACAGAAGATTTTAGAAAGACGTTAGACACTTAAAGAGAGTTGTGCCGGTGAGCGTAAAAGTGGCAATACTCGGTGTTTAGTTTAACATTGGCCACGCATTCCGCTAAATTACTAGTTTTATCGCAAGTCGCCCGCTGATTTCACAATTTAATCTTTATTTGAGACGTGTTTCGACGGGATCGAGAATGTTCTGGTTTCATGTACATATATGTAGACGTGTACAAGCCTGTCGATGCATTATGCTTATTCGAATAATTAAAGTGCTATTTAATGACTTGAGTTGATGTAGAGGTTTCAAAGCAACGTTGCGAGAAATATTTATAATTATATTTCGAGGCATACTCTTGTGAAAGATTTAAGCATCAAATTATTAAGCTTTTACACTAGACTAGCGTATAGAGACAAAAAATAATTAAAACGTGACCGGCGTATGTAGCAAAATAAGAGTCGCATGCGCAGCTCATTCGCGCAAGATTACGACGCCGCGACCAATGGCGACTGCCGGCACCCCCTCCCCCTGCCCCCCGGTCACCCCTGCACCTCCCCGCGCCCCGCAGCCGCCAGTCAGCTGGCTCGCAATCGTAATCAAAACCAACACTGATAACCACATTGCGTGCGAAATAAAGACGATCCCGGTAAGTTTTAGTATTCGTTATTATAATATTCTGTATCGGGGAATTTGTAAGATTACATACTGTCGAATACAATAATTATATAGTGTCGTACTCCCGTGTTCCTTGGATGGCGTTATTGCTGTACAGGATACACAAATAATAAGTGCAATTTTATTTTTTTCATTGAATCTTTTGAGAATGTCATCGTTTCGATTTAAGATCAGGAGCTATTAAATCGTACCGTTTTTATCCCAATCAGAATTGTAAAACTGTTGACGGACGTTTAAGGTACCGTCATTAATTCTTTCCCGCAAGTTCGCGGAACCCTCGCCCCATTCACATCTCGCTCGAGTTCTTGCGTGCACGCAGGAGCAGGTAGGGGGGCAGTAAAAAAGAGTAGCATCGCTAACAATGGCGACGTGATTTCCGTCAACATTTCTCGTATAACTTATGTGTGGACCGGTTTCTCGGTTTTTGCTTTACGACTACGAGTCGCCCGCGCCTCGCCGCTGCCGTTGTACGTCCGCTGTAATAACTAGCGTCCACTGTGCCATTTGCGCAATATATAGGTTTTTTGAAACTTCCCGCTGTCTCCCGCGTGTAGTAGAGTATGGAGAGGGTTTAGACACTCCGTCCCTTAATTGTCGCCGAATTTTCAAGATACAGTGTAATGAGTTGCAGAATTCAACACTTTGTCTTGTTTGTCATTCTTTCGGGCGAGATAGAACGCACAACCACCGTTTTTACACTCTAAAAATACAAGCACACAAGCTACTACTCTAAAAATATTTCTTAGAAATATTCTAAGAGTTGTCGATGATGATTTAATTAAACATATTATAGTTTAATTGTTTTAATTTATATGAATTAGTATTTTAATTAATTTCATTATTATTATTATATACTGACCTTAATTTCACCTTATAATAGTAAATAAAGATTTGACAAAAGATAAGATTATTAATATGTATATTAATAAGATAATCATTATTATTAATAATAAATAATATAGTAAATATATATTTATATTTAACATTCAAAATCATTATCATTAAAGAACATAAAAGCCGTAACAATCAGGTGTTTATCAGTGGTATCGGGAGGTCGGTAACCCGCGGCCGCGTCGGTGTCAGCTGTCGCCTATCTACCTTGGCAAGTGGGCTAGCCCAATGT
>FAPJ01019899.1:0-17132 GCA_001485985.1 Heliconius ethilla aerotome | reverse complement strand
GTGAAAAAGTTGAGAAACTAATAACTATTTTGCAATAATTGTGATTTTGCTATAACTTTGTATATATAAATATTAAGCCGGAAGTCGGTTTGCTATCAAACTACAACTGATATTTATATAACTAACATAAATACTTGTTTTGCCTTCATACTCGTATATTGTTTTATTTATTTTTTATAACTGATTCAATTATGTTATGCATAAACGGTATTATTACATTAAAAATTGGAGAGACAGTCCAAACACCCGAATTTGAGATTAAGTGGCGGAACTCAACGCCACACTGAGGGTTGCGTTTAATAAAATTTTAGGTAAAGAGAAAATGTAAAGTTATTATTACTTTTATTTTACCTAGGTATTCTGATTAATGTTGAAAATTCATAAATAAAAATAGAAACAGACCGTCGTAACATCAGGTTCCGGTGATAAAGCGTGAACCTAAAAAACGTACCCCCCCAAAGTTGAGTTTGATTGATTGACAACTGTGTTGTGCTTAATGGCAGTAATGATACTTTTCATTTCGTTATCTATATAATAATTATAATAATAATAATTACATAAGCTATCAATGTAAATTATATTAATATTACAATCAAGCTTCATAATATACATATATGTACAGTATGTATATATGTAGGTGTATACGTACGTATAGTTAACACTGGCAATACAAGGGGCGGCGTTTTGTTCCGCGACTTAACAAGAGATATCTTGAATTTAGACAGCTGACAGAGAAAGATTATGTTACACTACTTACCTATTCTACTATTCAAGATAAAGTAAAAATATATATAATTAATTTCAACGATAAACCCGCTATTTAATATGTTTGTACTTTTGCGTGATTTGATTGACTTAAAAATAATAATTTACGATAATAGCAATATAAAAAACAATGATTATTTCATATAATATATATTAACAATAATTTTATATTACCTCTATACTTTTATTATTTTTATGAATAAATATATAATATCGATTAATGAAAATGTTTATGTTTAAATTGTTAAAGTGAAAAATTATATTTTCAAAATTGTAAAATAAATATAAAATAGTATAATAAATGTAAAAATAAATATCGATTGTAAGAGGTTCACAAATTTGTAAACCAGGAAATAAAAACATAGTAATCAACTCTAGCTTTACTTCCGCCCCGCTGAAGAACTCTCTACACACCTTCGTGGTTGTAGTGACATTTAATGAAAAAGTAAGAGGACACAAAATAATAATAAGCATAGAAAGGTATTCCACGTTGTATCACATTTTTTAAAGGTCATGCGCACGCGCAACTGTTCAGTAACAGCGCTGTAGGCGCTGAAGGCAGTGTGTTTTATACATTGTATTTTAAGTGTATTTAATATAAGAAAATTACTTTAAGCTAAAGTATAAACTAATATGTGAGTATTGTTTATTTATATGTTAATATTGTAGAATTTCAAAATATTTTACTTTTTTTCACCAGTAGAATATATTTTTTTTTGGTATTTTAGAATTTTATGGAAATCTTAATTTATTATAATTAGATTTTAAGTAATTTTGAACGTTGTTGCTGGATGTTACCTCTAACGTGATCTAATGTATTTTTGTGTTGATTGCGATGAGTATAGGTTCAAATTGACGTTATGTTTATTTTTGTAAAAAATTACCTTTTTATCGACATATATGTTTTTATTTTACAATCAAAAGGCATTTAAATTTGTAAAAAGAATTGGTGATTCAAGAATATTGCTTTTAGAGTATGAAGTAGTAAGTATAAAATTAGCATTTTTTTTTTTTATATCGTTAAAATGACTATTCATTGAGACCAGTCGTGGCGCACGGGCATAATGCGACTATAAGCGCGACAGGTTGTGGGATCCATTCCCACTCGAGAAAATGAAATAGTTAATATTTTCATTTCCCCGCTCTGATAACACACGCCACAAAAACATGAAATGCCTCCAGAATTCGAAGGAAAGTGGGGTACGGAAGCATCTTAATGGAAACGGAGTGTCTTAACACTATATATACGGGATGCATTGTGGAGCTAAAAAAAACTATTCATACAAGAGAATCTAAATTCGGTAGCCTAACCTAACGCCGTGTTCTTTTTATTCAGAATTTTGTGCCTGTTAAGGAAACAAATTAAGGAAAATTTTGTAGGTACCTATACTTTGATATTTCATACATTATTAAATTGCAATATGTCTATAATTATGGAGACATATTTATGAAATGCGTAACGAAATATTGAGGCCAGTGTAATGTGATGACAGTAATACTATAAAGGGGTAATGATAGTTACGGGTTCGATTCCCGGTGGCGAGAATGAGTAACTTTCATATCCCCGCTTTCGTAAGACAAAGGGTATCGTTAGGACTCGTCATACCTCATACAGAATTCGAAAAGTCCCCGAATACGTGTTATCGAAAATTGACAATAGGCTATCTATATACGGCATACGAGTATCTCCCCTGATGTGACCTAACATCTAGGACATACATCGGTTGGGAATTTCCCGCACTTCTGTACTCTTAATACCTTAAAATCTGTTAATAACTCCCTTTTAATACCTTACGTAATTTAAAAAAAGGCTAATACAAATCTTCATGTCCATGTTATTCGTGAGGATTTACCGTGTGCTACTTTGTCACTATGAAAAAAATCAATCAAGTGGGAGTCGGGCTCGTCCTCCGGGGATTTCAGGATTATAAGTCAGCGGGAAGAGCCTACAATTTGTAGTTACTTTAGTTAGCGGGCGTATGCACTCATTTTGTACAAAATGAATTATAATTATAAGTTTTAATGATTTTTTAATGATCTTAAACTACCTACAAAATTTGACTTTTCGGATGTTATTCCTTCATTTGTACTGTAAGCTCTTGGTTCGGGACTCAAACTGGCAACTACTTCATTAAGGCATTCACGTATACAATCAGAGATGGCCTTCATTTAAAAAAACGCATAATATTAAGAAGTTGCATATTCATTTGACCTAGATACGGCATTAAGTCAGTGTTTTATTATTTGCTGTTATCGATATTCAAGCAAAAAGATTAAAAAAGAAAGTATTATTTTTTAGCGGTTGAGCAGACTGTCTTAAACCTAAATTCTCCGTGCCTTGCGTCTTCTTAATTTGCATTTCGCGTAAATATATAAATGCGGGAAGGCTTAGGTGACAAATACATTAATATGGTATCATCAAGCTGGTCTGATGATGGATGGAGAACCTAAATACTGAAACACTTCATAGATTACCAGAAAAGTTAAAGATCAATATGAACCTTTTTTTACATAAAACATATAGTACCCATTTCTAATAGTATATAATGAGTAAATACATTACGTACATATAATAAGCATAAAGTATATAATGCATCGGGAACTTAGCTTAACGTCATAGTTAATAATAATTAATAGTTTATAACTTTTTAATGGACATTCATTATACGTTTATCGCATATTAAGTAAGTGCTATTAACCTTAAATGTCTTAACAGTTTGTTTTGTGCCATACATATATACATACGAGTAACTATGTCCAGTAAATAGATAAAATAAAATAAATCAGCTTCACATTGCATCCCGCTCATAGTAGGGTAGGCGGACGGAACCTAGTGTTAAGACACTCAGTTCCCTACTTTCCATGCTCACCCTAGAATTGTCTTGTGCCCAATCCAGATTTTATAATAACAAAAAATATCTCTTCAAAAGCTAGTCCAGCTAAAGAGAAAAAAGACAAGTGCAAAATTTCACGTTTCAGTCAGATGCCGTCCCACTTCACGATGACATGATGAAATTCTTAACACGTAATTATTTTCCAAATAAGAAAAAAAAAACATTTTTAATTTAACTGACGGTAAATGAATTTTGGAGACCTACGTTACAAAGTGAATTCCCAAAACAAACCTAAAACTGTTTAATTCAGCTTACCTTTTGTAGAGTCAATCCGTCTTCAGCTCGTATAAAAAAAGTCTGAATTCAACTGAAGTGTTCACTATTTGTACCTGATAAGTTAAAATATTGAATTTTTTATTCACAATTTGTATTATTTTAGTGATATTTTAAAATAAACCAATGACTCCATTAAAATTTTTGTGTTACTGATAATAGTTCCTCATTTGATTCATGGCTAAAATTATAAAATGATATTGTATTAAAATTGTACCAGTAATTGTCAAGATAGTTGCTGATTTGATTAATTATACAAACTATAAAAAGGTGTGGCATTACTAGTTTAAGGAAGCCAAGGTCGAAGCTCGTCTAACTCGGCTTCCCCAAGTCCGGTGACGCAGTGGAGGCCGCTAAGGCTTCGAATAGTAAATATACTGCTTATACTAAAAACGAAAACAAGTATAAGGTTCATTTTTTGCTTGTGCTTTGACGAGTACAGTTCTGCTTAGAGTCACAGTGTTACTAATAAATATATTACTAAAGAAATAGAACCATATTGATGTTTGTATTCGCAAAGAGTTAGAGACACGTGAGTAAACTTTGAATTCAAAGTAGCGAGTGTTTCCGCGTTACACAGTAAGAGGATCCATTAAGGTCAGTATAAAATATGTTATATTACTTGTTTAAATTGTTTAATTATTTTCCTTGTATGGAATGAATTTATAGTATACGTAAACAATTGACATTCTAAGGCATTATATACAATATACATATTGAATATTATACATTTTTTTAATATATATTTGTACATAAACAAAGGTAACTGTTTGAAGTTTCAGATTTGAGTTATGAATGAGAATGGAAACTACCATCGAGGAGGAAAAAGACGCAAACGTGAACTTGGTCCAATCATGGGTCGTGAGCTGAGTTCGCGCAAATCAAGTAGAAGGCGATCGAGATCGGATCTTCGAGATTCAAGGTCATCTTCTCAGGTGAATTCCAAAAATCAACATTCGCTAGGACCACGTCGCGATCACAAACACTGGAGAAGAATATTGGTAAGTGAATGTGGAATATTCAATCCCAATAGGAACTGAAAAAACTAGAATGTGTTTAACTTGTGTTGTACACAATAAACAAAGGAATTTAATGTATTATCTTAACGAACATAAATAAACAAGACAAATTTGCGTAACAGGAAATCAGTTACTGGAGCTCAAGTAATGGAGGAAAAACATAATATAAATAATGAATATTAATGAAATAGATGAGCAAGTGCAGAACAAAATGTTTAAATGTATTGATATAGCAATTAAGCGAAGTAAACTCATCATGATTATAGCAGGGAACCTAGTAACCTAATTTTTCCCCACTTTCCGCCGAATTCAGAAGGCATTGCGTGTTGAATAGCGGAACTAAACACCGTGCTTTGGCGTTACCATAGCGAGGAAATAAAAATATTAAATATTTCTTTTCTTCAAGTGGGAATCGAACACCATCACCACCCACAACCTGTCGCGTTTAGTCATATGCTTGTCTGCGACTGCGCGCGGCACGACTGGCCTCAATAAAGTATGTTAGCTAGATTTTTTTTATATTCGAATGTGAAGGGAGGCTGAGCTGTCAGTATTTATTATTAAAATAGAAATTATTATAAATGATGTTAATTTTTATTGTTAAAATAATTACTGTTTTGACTAATTTAACAAAATTACTTTAACAAAAACTTTAAATTACTAGGGTAGGGAAGGTGTTTTTTATTTTTATTTTATTTTTTATTTATTAATAAACTAATAGAACTTAAGAGCTGTTTCTATTTGCACAGACACCTGATCCAATAAAATATCTTTCATTAGTTTATTAAATAATAAACTAATGAAAAAAGAAAATTGTACGTGTGTAGGATTTCTCGTACAGCCAATCTAGTACATATAATATAATTTTTGTAACTCAACGCCGTATGTACGTGGAACATATATGAGAAAATCTACTACTGGGTAAATGTATTGTATTTTTTCTGCTTGACTGTTTGTCCTTAGTGCAAGCTAATTTCAGAAACGGCTTGACTGATTTAAATTATATCATTTTGTAAGTCTCCCCTTGTTATTTAGTGTTAGTTTTATATAAATTGGTTAATAAATAAAAATGTTATGTCAATATAATTTACTTTTCGACACAATTGCTACAAAATAACTCTTACTTTTTTGAACTGAATTGGTTGAAATTTTACTTTTTGATGTACCTGTGGATATTTGTCATTAAAATGATAATTTTATTTCATCACATGCAAATCACGAGAGTTAATAAATAATTGTGTAGTTTAAGCGGGCGAAGCCCCGAGCGGGTCGCTAGTCACAATTATAATTAAAATGTTAAGATAATTTAATATTGCCGTATGTAAATAAAAGTATTAAACAAAAAGGACAACAAATAATTACTCAGTAGATAATGTCAATGCCAAAATAATAAAAACTAAATTTAAAAAAATATTAATACAAACATTGCCACAGAATATAAAATAATGAGATTAAATGTCACACTGCTCAAACTAATTTTATACAACAATCACTTTGTCTCAACCTTTCTATTTCAATAAATAAAACGAAATTAACAAATAATCACTTTTAACTTGCTTTTAACTTAGCCGCACATAGCAGGGTCGGTAGAGGCCTCCTGGGAAGCAGTGTTAAGAGCCGGATCCAAAATTTCCAAAAAATACAATAGAACGATCGATTTATCTATATATTGTCCTATAAATGTAATTTATTTCCCACTCGGGAAATTAATTAAATAATTTATTAAATCAGCTTAACGCTGTATCCCGCACACGACAGGATAGCAGAGGGATTCTAGTGTTAAGACACTCCATTCCCCACTTGAGGAGAGGAGAAATGAAAAAAAATATTGCTTTTCCTCGAGTGGGGATCGAATTCACAACCAGTCGATTTTACAGTCCCACTACGTGCCCCTGCGCCTGTTTATTCTTTTTGGGGTATGCAGAGGGAACCTGGGATCGTAGTGTACAGACACTTTGTTCCCATTAAGACACTCATGTTTACCATTTTCCTCTGAATTCTGGAGGCATTGCGTGTTGAGTGGCGGAATTTAACTAACGCCACTCTTTGCTCCTTTACCAGTTCCTAATTTATACTTTGCAGTATTATTTTAATATTTAGGTTCGTATACCTTATTACCGTATAAGAAATATGATTCATATACGGTACCTACTCGGATCTGATCTTATATTACAAAGACAAATAGAGCGCTAAGCTTTTAAAAGTAAAAATGTGAGGCTAGTCGTAACGCAGGGACATCATGCGATGGTAAACGCAACAGGTTGAGGGCTCGATGCGGACTCGAGGAAATTAAAATTTTAATATTTTTACTTCCTCACCCTGGTAACGAGACAAAGCTCAACGTTGAGTTCCGCAATGCTTCGAGAATTCGGCGGAAAATGAGAAACGGAAGGGATTAAATGGGAACGGAGTGTGTTAACACTAGGTTCCCAAATTCCCTCTGCTTACCCTGATATGTGCGGGATACAACGTGAGCCTAAAAAAATATAAGCAATGGCCCCAGTGGAGGTTAAACCCATGATCATCACGTTTACATTTCTTCATTATTAACTAATGCTTTTTAATATAACGATCTAAATTAACTATCGATTGTTTATAATACAACTTATTTATATAATATTTAGTTTTACAAAAGATAATGCGGTCATACACATGTCAATACTCCAAGCTTATCTGGTAATTTTAGCAGGCGATATCAATCACGCGCTAAACCAATGTAGTGTTAAAGTTCAAGGGAATCTAGGGATAAGAGGTTAGAATAGGAAGTAATCTAATAAAATTCACTATACATTTTTTACATACATACCAACTATACATTTTTTTAAATTATTTTAAAAATCATTTTAGAAAAAAGTATGTTATAAAAAGGAGTCTCAACATAAACTTACGCTGGAAAAAAAATACTTCTTAAAAAAAATCAGATTCCGAAAAAAAGCCCCATTCATTTTTTTTCTACAGCCTTTCAATTTTTTTTAAACAATTAACCTTTTTAAAAAATGATTTTTTTTCGCAATTATCTCCAAAATTTATACCGATAGGATATAGGACCGATTTATAACTATTATATGATACAAAAAACCTACTACTGAGTCGGGCTGTGTTTGCCTATTTCTTCAATAGTCCCTTTTTTCCCAAAAAATCACAAATTCTTATATCTATGTTTTGACTAAACCACTGCAAGATTAAAAGGATATGTGCTGAGTTTCCTTACCCATAGACGAGCGTTCCGTCGATGGAGTTACACTCTATTACATATTGAATAATATAGAACCATTTTGATGAATTTTCTTATATTTCAATTTGTTCCAGATTATGTTGGGCTGTACAGTTATATTGTTACTGCATTTGGCAATCACCGCTAGCACCGTTGACTTGGCGTCTGATAGAGAACTGGTCCTAGCATTTGTGGTAAGGCATTATCAAATAACATGAGGAAATTAATTATTCAATATTTTAACTTGGTAACAATGCTAAACGCGGCGTTGAGTTCCGCCACTCAATACACAATGTCTCAAATATTCGACAGGAAGCGGCGAATCGAGGGTTTCATCACTAGGATCCCTTTGCCGAACCTGCTATATAGCGGAAGGAAAGCGTGTAGTTAAAAATATATCTATGATTTTTTTTATGTTTTTGCTTTCCCTTTACGCTCGATGACAAGAACTTAACATGACATGGATTCATCATGCCCCTCGTGTTGCAGGGTGGTGACTCGTGCCTCTTTGAAATGTGCATATTTTAGATTTCTTGAGCCGGGTGGCAAAATTGAAACCCTTATCTACGAATACGTCATGTCTTTCTATTTATATATTTCCGTGTATGTTTCCACTTTATTTTTATTTAATTATATTTTCAGGTGAACAGACATGGAGAAAGAACACCAGATGCAGATGAGTTATCTCTCTCAGATCAACAAGAGAAGTTAAGAAACTTAACATATATAGAAGGCCTGGAAGGACTCACGAATGTAAGTTCCTAAATGTGACTTAATTAAGAACATTATATTTCTTAATAAAAAACACACACTTTTTAATAGTAAAATAAGCAAATAACACAAATTACTAAAACTGGATTTTAGTACCTACGAGTACAGTACTATGAAACTCAATATAACATTATAATAATTAAGATAAAGTAGAACATGGAAATATTGATTAAATAATTAACTCAGTTGCGTTGAAAGACTTAAAAAATGCCCTTGTAACAGGGCGACGCGGCGTCAAGGATTATTTAACGATTGTAAATACTAAGTAATACTAGTCGTCTCCCACAACTTTGTTTGCGTGGAATTTAAAATGTTAAATGGAAAATAATTTCTTAGTGCACCCTGCACTCCCTAACTTACCTACTTCCTAAGTTTTAACTTTCTAAATAAAGTAGTTTCGCCTGTGCGTTGTCTGTCAGTCACTTAGTATCGAAATAGTTTCATGTATAGATAGATATTCTGAGCCCTATATATATATATACTCTTCAAATGTATATACTTTAAGAGGCCGCAGTTGGAAAACGTTTTACAGTAAACACAACGGTTGTGGGTTCGATCCTTACTTCGAGGAATGATTATATGTAATTTATCTTCATTTCTGAACGCTGGCAAGCGAAGTGCATCGTTAATTTCCGTTATTTAACTATCAAGCAATTTCAAAAACTCAGCAAAAACTCGAGAAGGGGTTCCCTGTGTGTACCCGTTATAAACATTTATAAAAAGATGTAACTAATTGCGTAACAAAATAGATTTTGCTGAATTCTACATTATCAATATTACCGAAAACACTTTCTCAAGTAACGAAGTCCATCCAAATAAGCAAAACAAATTAACATCTCAAGTAAACTAATAAACTTAAATTACAGACTGGCAAACGACGAGCATTCCAAATTGGTAAATTCATTCGCCAAAGATACGGGAGCCAAGGGTACAACTTGCTATCGAAGATATACCTGCAAGATGAGATAGCGATAAGAAGCACTGATAAGGAGAGGACCAAGATGACTGCTCAACTGACAATGGCGGCTGTATACCCACCGGAAGTCGATCAGCAATGGGGCGAAAACCTAGGAAAGCTGTGGCAACCGGTTCCTTATACAGCGGTGCCTTTAACTGAAGACTATGTAAGATTTTTTGATATATCATGTATATTTTTTGGCTTTGTACTGTAAATTTAGATATTTTATACTGTTATTTAACTAAGCATCAGTACAGCATCTGACAGTAAGCGTTACGGTTCGATTTCAACTTTAGGCAATAAATTGTTTTGCTAGGTTCTCTCTGTCTACCTTGCTATGTCCTGGATATATTTGCGTGAAGCGAAAAAATATATTTATAAGTATAGTTGTTTTGACTGAGGAAGATTATACTTATACTTATTTATACAATTAAATTTGCCCCGATGCGCCACAATAATCGCAATACTAAAACTCTCTAACTATGGTTTTGGCTATAATTATTTTATTAACTGACATATTCCATTATTATGAATTTCAGTTAAGATACTATTCAAACTGCAAACGTTTTCGTGAATTAATGGTGAAGGCCAAGACAGAAGCTGTGCAGCAGGAGTTCCAGCAGTTCAAAGATTTGGTGGTCCTCGTGAAGAAGGAAACTGGGAAGAACTTTACTGAAGATCCTCTACAATTTCAAACTTTGTTCGATTTGTTTAGAAGTCAGGTGAGTCTAAGATCTTTGTGTGTTTACAAAATTTAGTATATATATATAATTATAAAGTCAATCTGACTAACTAAATTACATTTTGCATGAAATCAACAACAAATATTATTTTCTGTGAAATACTTTTTTATTTTCACTTTAAGTTTTCTTTAATTATTTCCTTATTTGTAAGTTCTCAGTTCGTGCAAGTTTTCGTAACTATAGATCTTCGGCAAGTACTTACTCTATACGTATTTTTTAACATTTTTAAAGTTATTCCACACTTAGGAACGAAAAATACTTATTTAAAAAACGTATAAAAATTTGGACGTAGCAGGATTTGAACCTTGCGCCTCTCCGAAAGCGTCATAGCACTATGACCACAAAGCTATACGTTCTCATCAAGTTACATAGAAGTTCATATGCGCTTATTATTTTTGTACGTTTTCTTAATAAGTATTACTTTATAGGCTTTGATTACGCGCGAATTTCATACAAAATACAGCAAAAACGATGAATAAGCGCTCATATCTTTTGATTGCTTTGACCTAGAAGCTTGTTTTTTTTCTGTGCTTCAAGGGACTGTGAGTGAGACCTAAATATTTAATAATAATTTCAGCTTGATACCCAATACGAAATCTTGATATAAATGGTCTTGACAGATAAACAGACCGACAACAGAGTGAATCTCTCTTATTCCCATAAAGGCTGCTTTGGCTGGCTGTACGTACTATCTTTACTTTTGAGATATTTTGGTAAACAGAAATTGAATCCAGGATCTCCTCCATTATACTAGTTGCCACTATGAACTAATGATCATTATAAAAGACTTGTCATAAAACTGCAAATAAACCACTTAATATGTAAATTAATGTAAACTGAAATTCATAGTCTATTGGAGCGACGTTTTAATTAAGCCTTTAAAGTTATTGTAATGCTCTTTAAATAACGAATAGCGGCCAGTTTAAACATTTAATTATTGTTTAACTATTGTAAGAGAGTGGAGAAAAAAATTAAATTTGTAGGTATATTG
Organism: Heliconius ethilla aerotome; assembly: GCA_001485985.1. Lineage (NCBI taxonomy): Eukaryota > Metazoa > Arthropoda > Insecta > Lepidoptera > Nymphalidae > Heliconius > Heliconius ethilla. The sequence continues at coordinate 5,504 of FAPJ01019899.1, read as the reverse complement.
TAAAAAAACATTACAAACTTATATTTGTAGTTCACTTCATATAAAATGAGTGCATATGTACGCAAACTTAAGTTTCCAACGATTTTTTAACAATCCTAATGTCGCACTTAATCGGTTCTTAAAGTGTTATTATAGAATAACACTTTAAAAATCGATTCTTTATATATAGATATAGGAAAGAAAAATATTTCTGAAAACACTTTTAACCTACTACTTGAAAACATTTTTAACTGCTGGAAATACCTTCCAAACGTTCTGACCACTATGCTATACGTTCTTTTCAGACATACTAGCAAGATAAATAATTGGTGACGAGCGTCAGAACGCTCGGGCGGGTTTCAAGAAGTGCGCGCTCAATTCCTATTACCTTCAATTTTTTATCGGTCGGCTAATCGGCTGTTGCGACTCTTTTGCGTTCTGCGAAACGGTTGCTCTTTTTTATTCTTCTCAGAATATTTAATTTATAATGTTCATTCCAGGTAGCTCTCGGTCTAGACATCCCGGAGTGGGCTAAGCCGTTGTTGCCTAAGCTGGGTGAAGCAGCTCGACTTTCATACAGACTGTACTTTCGGTACGATGAAATGAAGAAAATCGGTGGTGGTAAGTATTTTCATATATGTGTTGAGCGGCGGAAATAAGCGCTACGTTGTGTTTGACATATAATATCAATTTTACGCTTCACGCTTTTTGTATCCCGCATGTAGCAAAGTAGGCAGAGGGATTCTAATGCTAAGATACTACGCTCCCCGCTTTCCGCCAAACTCTGAGGCGAACTCTAAATTAAGATACCTTTCAGATAAAAAAGATTAAATCAAAATCGGTTGTTACGTTTAAGAGTTCCAAGAACAAGAAAGACATACAGATACACAAATACAGACACGTCAAACTTATAGCTCCCCTCTGTTGATGTCGGGGGTTAAGGAAGACAAGAATGTTCGTAGAATATTTGAACATTATTTTATTCTATCGGACTATAAACTAAACTTCCCATACATAATGCATGAATGAATATCACCGGTTCAAATCCAACAAAATTTTATTCGAACATAACTCCGCAATGAATGCAGCGCTGCAATGAAAAGATGTACCAACTTTATGACCTCCGGTAACATAACGATGCAAAACTTTCTGCTGAATCAAAAACAAGTCTATAAAACATATAGTTAGGTTACTTTAAAAGGAAGAAATATAATAAGGAAATGAAAAATATAAGCTGTTATTTGGAGCGCGTCGTTGCGTCGTTGCCGGACTGTAAGCACGACTATGGATTCGATTACCACTCCAGTAAGTAAATTATTTTAATTTCCTCGTTCTGGTAGTGACACAAAACGCAGCATCGAATTCCGGCATTCAACACGCAATACGAATTCGAAACTTGGGCGGAACGAGGGGAACGGAGTGCTTTAACACTAGCTACCGTTTGTCTACCATGTTATATACGTGATACAGCGTGACGCTAAAAAATTACCATTTTCAGGTGTAATCCTAAACGACTTCATCCAAGCGGCGTCAGGCATAGAATCAGGGAAGCCTGTCAAGAAGCGTCTCCGCTTGTACTCCGCCCACGACTTCAACATCGGTTCCTTGATGGAAGTCACCAAAGTTATTAGACACGAACAAAGTATACCTGAGTACGGATCGTTGTTTGCTCTGGAATTATATAAAGAGAAGAGTACTGGAGAGCTGACTGTAGTGGTATGTTTGTTTTTTTTTTTATATTTTCACCACCTTTTACGGTCTGCGGCTTAGTCTCTGTGGTCAAATGGAACCTCTGCAAGGCGGATACAGCGTGCGCTAAAAAGCCCTATTATAATTGTGTATAAAAATATGTTTTAAGAGCTTAGTGCTCAATAAAATAAAAGTAGCAACAAACAAACCGCTAAATGACAAAGTATCGAATAACCGTAAAAAAAATATTTTTGAATGTTTTATAGCGAAACAATAAAATAACTCGGTTCAGCGTAGTATATAAATTATTTAGAAACTTTAAACTTTACGAGTCTATTTGTGTTATAACCATTAATTTTTAGCATAAAATTAAGATATTTTCTCGAATTAAATGAGATTAGCTCTATTAAGGGATCTAAGCTAAAAAAAAGAAAAATAAACAATTCAAAATAATCTTTTCAGCCAATTTACCTTCCCCGAGCTGGTGACTCTACCCCCCAACTGTTACACTTCACTGGATGCGAAGCCAATAGTCACTGCAACTTGAACAAGTTCAAACATAATACCAAAGAATATTTACTTCCCGAGAAAGACTTTTACAATATCTGCAGTATACGGACTGAGCTGTGATACATACTAACTAGGCTGTGATAAGCTGCGCTGTGATGCTTCATGAAATGAGATGTATATAAATATATATTTGTAAAAAAAAAACTTATTCTTATTTATTCCTTTATTATTAATGTTTTCCTTGGAAATGTCTAAAAGTTATGCATAATATATTGTAAATAACGTGATGCAATATACCATATAGCAGTTCCTGAGATTAACGCGTTCAAACCAAACAAACTCTCCAGTTTTATAATATTAAGCTATACTTAATATTATAAAACTTTTATACCATCTATACTAGTCTATACTAGTATAGATGGTATAACAATGAAGATATGAACAATGTTCAACTGTTTCATAGAAAAAGTAGAAAAGTGTATTAAATTCATTTCAAGTTAATTGAAATTTAAAAGTTCCTTGCATTCTTGCAGCGACGGAGAGCTCGGTGAGAAAATTAGTTTCTGTGTTTACTTTTTTTCTAATATCTAGGGGATCTTTTGTATAATTATTAATTATACCTTCATTCACCCATTTAAAAAAATATTATGTCCATTTCTATTAAATCTCGTCGTGGTGGAGCAGCACAACATCTGACTGTGAACGTGGCGGTTGTGAATTCGAGTCTTTGTTGTTACTCAAGAGAATGAATTATTTTCATTCCCTTACTTACTTGGGTAAAAAGACAAAAGTCGGCGTTAAGTTCCGTCACTCAATACGCAATATCTCTATAAATCAGGCAGTGGGAGGGAAATGGAGTGTTGTGACATTACGTTTCTTCTGCCATAAGCGGTGAAGCGTGAAGATAAAAAAACCTGTTTTAGTTGAAACATATCTAAATATTAATTATATTCGTCATGTTCTCGTCAACATAGGACATAGAATTTTTTTGGAGTAAACATGAGAATACAGTGTTAGGACATTCGGATTAGCCAATTTTTTAAAAAATTTTAAAACTAACACATTAATTGAGGCCGCCTGGATGTCGTCGTACAGTTTCACATCTTCAACCGGAAATTGAAAGCGGGAACGGAATATCTTAACACTAGGTTCTCTCTGCCTACGAGAAACACCAAGAGGCTACAAGTAAGTTATTTTTTAATCTTCAGAGCCAAAATAAACAAAATTTACATTACCTATTAAAATACGACACAAATTCTAAATTAATATATTTAATTGTTATGCAAAATGATTGTAAATGCGGATTGATTTTGACGAGGGTCCCCTTATTGCTACAAGTATGTCAAACGCTGGTGTCCCTCCCCTATCAGGTTGATGGTGTAATGTTAATTGTTTAGATATAATCACGTTTTGGCAATGGGACATGGGATATAGCAGTAAGAATATGTAAACTCCCATATTGTTACAACTACTTGATTTTCAGATATCCGTATAACCCGTATAGTATTTTAACATTTTTAAAGGTTATAACGACATGCTAATTAAAGAAAAATATTTCTGTTCCTTACTGTAAAAGTGGGAAACGGAAGTGTCTTAACATTAGGTTCCCTCTGCCTATCCTGCTACGTGTGGGACACAGCGTAAAGCTAAAAAAATTGAGTGACTACATGGAATGCGTGGAGCAGCAGAGTAGGCGATAAGTATAAAAAACTAAAAAATATACCTCGAGAACATTATGTAGCGAACTATATGATTTTCCTTTATATAAAATATTCAAATGTTAACCTTCCTTTATAAGTAAAACAAGTTTTGTGAATGTATTATTTACTATACTCTTAACCAATCTATCACCTTTATTAGGTACAAAGCAGTGTCGACTCGTCTAATACTAATATTCAAAGTTTGAAGGGTGCTCTACAAACTTTTCTCTTAGCTATTTTCTCTGCAAATCACCTGTAACATGTGACGTCACTTGCACGCAGCCTGAGCAGCGGCAGCGGTTAGGATATCTATACCTGTACGGTGGTTGTGGGTTTAAATCAAATAATATTTATATTTGTTTCTAGAGGCTCCTGTGCGGCTTCAACCGCTTAGACTATACGAATATTTGTTTAATATTATTTACGGAGAAATTGGTTTATTATTTTAATATGGTAATTTGCTTTTATTAAGCGTAATTAAAATCTTTTGGTATCTTGATTTTGCACACAGAACTTATCGTATTTAATAAAAAAATAAAACAGTAATTGAACGCTTTTCTTGTTATTTTTAAGTTTCTCTCTGTATCCCGCATATTATAGAAACCAAATATTGACAACGCCGGATAGTAATAAATGTGTAACTAGATTAACCATCGCCACTTATTAAATTGACGAAGGTGCGATATATCAGGGCTCCAAGAACACGTCATAAATATATAATATTTGGAGCAGGAAAATGATTTATCGCATCTATAAGTAATATCTAGTTACGTGTTTAAACTGAAAATGTGAAAATCTAATGAAAAAGATTAAGAATACCAAAAGAGGTCGTCGAAGCCCAGCAGAACAGTTTTGTCTATAAACATTACGGTTGTGGCTTCAATTCCTATTTCAACAATGAATTGATCTCTTCAATCAATTCTTCCCTCTGGTGAGAAGACAAAGCGTGGCGTTGAGTTCCGCCACTGAACACGCTATACCTCAAGAATTCGGTGGAAAGTTGACAACAGAAGATGTTTACTGGCGAATGGATGTCTTAATAGTAGATTCCCAGGTTCACACTACCTACCCTGCTTTACCTATGCGGCATACAGCGCGAAACTGAACAAAAAACATTTACAAATAATATCTTTTCATCTACGTTTCAAACGATTTTACACAAATCCTCCGAGTAATTATAAATCTCACAAAAAGTAAAACCTATTTAATCTGTAAAATTATAAATATAATTAAAGAATAAACACACACAAATCATGTAAAAACAGACAAATTATTGTGTAAACAATGAAAAATAAATTAATTACTATTAAACAGTATCCATAAATCTGGTGATATAATGATATTGTATTACAGCGATTACTCTGTCCAACCAATATAGCGATATGTAGACTATAGGCTATAGAAACTGTTTGCAAATACGGTCATTTTAAACAAGGCTAGGTTATATTTAACAATATTAAAGTATTATTCCACACTTAGTACTATGTAGAAAACGATTTATTTCTACGAGTAAGAATTGAACCCATGACCTGTCGCGTTTACAATCGCACGCTTCTGCGCCACGACTTGCCTCAAATGCAACCTCACAAGAAGTTTCACTCAATATCTATCTATATCTATACTTAT
>FAPJ01019860.1:1599-13276 GCA_001485985.1 Heliconius ethilla aerotome | reverse complement strand
TAATAATATTAATTAAGACAAAATAATATTTCAATCGGAACCAGCAATTCCTGAAATTAGTGCATTCCGCCCAACAAACTCTCCAGCTTTACAATATTCGCATACAATAGAATAAAGAAACGCTTACCTGTCGATAAGGAAATAACGTTATTTAAGAGCGAAATATTTTTATGATTACCATAAATATATGCTATAGCTTTTGTTACAAAAAAATTAAATTAAAAGTAAAATAAAATATAATCTTGTGAGGGTGAACGCACTGAAAGTTATGTCGGATATTATAGGTTGTTATAATGTCTTTATCGCTTCAAAAACATGAAAATAAAACAAGCTATAAAAGTCATGAACACCACTAACGTTTAGCCACAGATAAATTATGTCGCGACAAATTAATTCGTTTATAGTTTAAAATTCATGTAATTACATAAATTAATTGTAAATAACTATGAAATATGCAGAAATCGCTAGTTTATATTACCATATTGATGATGCAGTAAAAATGTATAATTTGTGACATCTACACTTGTATACATTATGTATATGTTAATTTTGTTTTAATGTCGAAAATTATGAAATTATTAATTTAATTATGAACACGCTAACCTTGTAATATATAATAGATATATAATATAATAATCTTATTGGATAGTTACGTTTTTCATAGTGACATTATTTTAGATTAGATTTTAGAGTTTTAACACTAATTTCTCAAGTTTCCTCTTCTCATTTCATACCATGAAATGTCAAGAACGACTCTATTTTAAATCATAATGTTAAGGGAATAGTAAATAAGGAATTTGAACTCTTGCAGAGCTATTATATTAATACATTACTAATATTTTTTTCCATTTTCATTTCTTTTTTCTAGATATCCTCTAAATAAGTAAAGGCATAGTATATTTTTCTGTTTTCATTTGCAATATTAACTTCAATTAGACTGAAGTGTGTTAATAAAAAAAAAACTAAAATTTCACAATATACTATCTATAATTTTTAGTAAAACACAATGAAACAAACGTATTTATAAATTAACATATTAAATACTTATTTTAGCAGATATGCAGGCGCGTTATCGCTCGAGGCGAGCGCTATGCGGGCACAATTAATCAATCACTGACAAAACTTTTGAAACATACGAGAAATAGTATGGAATTGGAAATTAACTTTAAAATTATCTTCATTTATTTTTTGGAGAAAAAATTTTTTTTAATATGTTTTCGCTGATTTTAGCGTGTATATACCTATATATGTTAATAATATATTTAGCAACTCTTTAAACATCATTAACATAATTAATGAAATCATCATGAATACGATACAGAAGCTAAAATAATATCTTATTAACTACTAAAGTAACGTGCTTTTAATATAAGAAAACAAATACATAGCTGTATGAGAAGAGTGACAAAGAGAAGGGAAGTTTGTATAGCACTCTACACAAATTATGGTAATTTATTCACTCGCAAATACATACTAACGTTTTTTTAAAGTTAGTAGGAAGCCAAAGGGGAACTTTACAAATATTAATTTATAGCTTTTAAAGAAGATAGCAAGTTACAATATCGTCTTTATACCTAGAACAATAACAGCTACAAGTCTACGTGCGACCGTGAGTACCAACGTGATTCAATTTCAAGGACGCCATTGCCTTAGCGTACTCCATGGAGGCTTTCATTAACATACCCTGCGACCGGAAGACGAGCACCGGTACGTCCATATCGACACGCGTCTCGATTGAACGTTTGTAGATCGGCCTTGCCTGGACCATCCATGGTATGAATGGCCACCATAACGAGGCACAATAGTAAATTACTATTCAATATCTATCGGGACATCTCAGTTATGTTCTTCATATTTTAACAGAAGCACCGTTTTAAATATTAATTTGATTTGTCTTGTTTATTCCGACGATTGTATAGATACTACAATGACTTGTTTATCGTCTGCACATTTGTTTATTTTTAATTTCTTTAAAGCAAAAGTAATAAACGTAATGTGTTAAAAACAATAGTAGCTATACGTTTATTTAACTTTTTATTTTTGTTAATTTATATTTAGTAATTAATTAAGAATCACTGCCGAGAAATTTAAAATTTGGAACATACATTTCGCGAGTCTCGAACACTGATCTAGCCCAGACATCTAGGCGCACAGTTCGTAACGTCGTCACATCCGGCCCGATGACCGGTTGCGCAAGAATATGGGCATTGTATGCAAAGTATCCATGTTCCGCCGAACTGACTCAGCCGAACTAACGGTAAGTAGTTGGACAAATATGCTAGCAGGAACTGCTCAGAAAGCACGAAATACTTCAAACGTTTCCTGGATAAACCTGATGGATGCAAGTTTAAAATCCCTTCCACTAAATTTCCATGTTATGTTATTGTCAAAATAGTTCTGCTTTTAGCCGATTAGTTAGCTATGTCCGGATGCAAACGACATAATGCGATTAAGCGGACGTGGATCAAATAGTATGGTGAAAGGAAAGAATCGACTAACAAACGTTGTTTATATAAGAACCTGCAAACACGGTAGCCCTTTGAAATGCGTATATGCCGCAACTTAATGCCCAAAGGACCGGAAGAATACTTAGTCATTCATTTCTCTTTTTTAGCCCAGAAATTTGAAAAATGTAGTAAATTTGTTTATACAGACTAAGATTGTTTGTTATTTATAGAATATTGTATAGATATAGATGAGCATTTTTGTATTTTCTTTTTTGATTAGTACTCACATTTAAATTTATTAATTACATAGTGTTGTTTATCAAAATTAATATTTTAAATTTTAACAATTTAAAACATCTACATCTGATGTAAGCTCCAGGAGCCGCCTCGTGTGAAATAAATCCTGACCGGCACCGGACATCCGTCTTTGTCGATATTCCCGTACTACATCAAAGGGATCTACAGAATTTAAACAATTTTCAACCTTAATGGGGGCATAAAGAATCTATGTTAGTATTGAAATGTTGCCAATCATCGAATTGCTCTAACACATCTTGCAACTAAAGTATTACTATTTATATTCCAATAAGCCTGGGTCAGTTGACAATTGCAGTTAAGCGCATAAATATTTATGTTCATATTATAACAGAGGTGTTTTTGTATGCCTTTAATAACTTTAAAAGTAAACAAAAAATAGAGAGTGGTAGCATCCAAAAATAAATTTTTCACAATAGTGTACTTTATCCCCATTAAATACATAGGTATTTCAATTACATTATAAATCTTACCAGTAAAACTATGTGTTAATTTTCAAACTCAATAATTTGACTTACCTGAAACATAAAAATACATAATGTCAAAAATATACAATAACTAAATTGGTTACGTGGAACATTTTAGAGTGGACACTAACATGGCTCGTAGGCGTCGCCCACGTCCACCCAGTTTCCGCTAAGGCTTGTGAAGAGAACCTCTTCCCATGAAACTCATGATACAAGCCGGCTTCATATATCCGGTTCTTAAAAGCGCTAGCTACACTCGTATATACAATTGGATTTATAATCCGAGATGATGCAGTCGATTAGTTATAAGAAGCATTGACCTTGGCGAAGGTCTCGTAGAACGGAAGTCGCCGGTCGTAAAATAAAACCGATTCTCAGACGCAAAGACTAACAGACAGACAACCATAAATATGGCGAGACGTTCACACGATTGACGGCCGATAGAGTCCACCGTCAGAACGTCGGCATCCGGCATTCAAGGTGACACGGCCCATCCTTGCAGATCCGGCCCACAAAGGCAAAATTATCAGTTAGACAATAGGCAAACGCTTAAAGGAACCTATTTACCAGTGAGAACTTAAATTGTATGATTTCTTTACAATGTAAAATTAGACATTGTACAATTTATATTTCTTTCATGACTATACATAAATAGTGTCTGGCATTAAAACCTCTCTTACACAACATTTTGCGGCATTTTATAGCTGAAAACAATCGAAAGTCGATCGTTAAATCAAGTTGTTTGCGCAGTACTGACAATATGAAACGATAACCCTAAAATAGAACCACAGTTAAACACCCGGGGGGTATCCGTTGGTTATAATAAATATCTCCTATCCAATCCGTAGATTATAATAAATATGTCTTTATAAATACCGTAACAGTGAATCGAATTACTGTCCGCAAAATAGATTGTCGTTAAATAATAATCAAATTAGAGCACACCACCAGCACCAGCTACCAGCGCCCTCGCAGTTCGTCGACCGGTCGCCCACCGCTCACTTCACTTATTGATCTTAGTCCATCGATCCTTCTTGACATAACTATTTCGTGGGTGTAACAGAGGACAATACGTAACGAGAGCATCTACGGAATTTCGTCGTTGAAGTGTGCACCTATTAAGGCCTACGCCTGTCCAATATATCGTACATTTACAGCCACTTCTAACTAGGTTTTTCTTTGCGTAGGGTAAAATGAGTCTGTAGATTGACGATTTGTAACATAGGTGGGTGAGGTCGTCGCCAACATGATTATTTTCTACTTCTTACTAACTTATGTTTTACAGGGTAAATAGGAACCAAAAGTTATATTATAAAACTTTTGATTATCACCGGACCATACCCTATAATTGAATTAGTATTATAATGATACAAATAAATTTAAGGTATTAATAATAAATAACATTTGAATAATTTCACAAATATTTGAAAGCGATAAGGCATTAACTATTTCATAGCAATATCACTTTCACAAGATTATGACTAAACGGGAAGTAAATACAACACTGGTGTATGCGGAAGGTTTACGTAAACTGTATATTACAATATACATAGACGACATATTTTAAATTGTAAATTCAGTAATTTTAGCAAAAAATAGTTATCTTGTAAGCTTACATTTAACACATGCTGAAAAGTTCTTTGGCCGAACACATCATTCTTAGGAGGCTATGTTTTTCCTTTTTTTATCATTATCAAATACAAAAGTGTTTAATAGTCTATTACTCAAAGAAGGTTATATTTCATCAGGTTAACTTTGATGTAACCCATTCTGCCTGCGGTTGGAGATACCTCGGTTGGTTAGAATGTATCACATACCACACATAACTCTCAATTATTGCCATTTGATTACGAAGGCGAAGCCGCAGGTAAAAGATAGTAATATAGACGCTACAGATACTCAATTGTAATTTAATTAAATACCTACAAAGTGCACAAGACTCATGTTTGTCCGAATGCATAATTGCCGAATACTGATATTAGAATATAAGTATTTTTTAAGATTTCCCACGCAAATATGTTTGATTATTTAACACGATATACTAGCAAGACTTGCCAAAACATTTAAATTACCATTCCTTGACGATGCCGTACAAAACGGAATTTAAGCAAGTACGGCATCATACCCATACTTTTCTCACATTAACTTTTTTAATATAAGGGCTTGAATTATCACCAAAGCATCTAATCATATATTTAAAAGGACACAAATACACAAGTCGACGCTAAGCGAAGTTAAAAAGTAAAACTAACAAGTTACTGGACTCAAACAGGGACAAGGCAAACGGAAACGCTGACACCGACGCAGCCGCCTTCGTACTTCGGAGACAGTTTCTACTATACCTTTAGCCGATTATCTTTTAAACTCTAATTTCTTCGTACACATTGTGCTTACTATGCTGTTATTAGTTACTATTGCATGTTAATTTGTAAATGATGTAGGAAGTCCATTTTCGCCCACTCCTTATTGTCGTATTGTTTGACAATGTTGTTAATATGTTTTACATTTATTTATGGTGTTAGCATAATAGACGTCTTCTTGAACGTATCTGTGTGAAAGTAATACGTGTAGGTTCAAATTCTACATGAGTAAATATTTATAAATATTTATAATAAATAGATGTCTAAAAATTTGAATAACCTTGTTACAACTTACTCTTTTTTGCTTAATTGATTAGAGCCAGGCGTAGCTGGCTTAGATGGTTTGCAGGAGGCGCGAGTTTGAGTCTCGCTACGTTCATTTTTTTAAAAGTTTCTAAGTAATTCTATATACTTAGCGTGCGAATGACACTTTAATAGAATGCCAAAATGAATATTTGTGGAAGGAGAAAACGAAAAGACTTGGCACTATTTTCTCTCTATCTTTACCAACAAATTGGATTTTTTATCTTATATACTAGTTATTTGTGAAAGATTGAGTTATTAATGTTTATCAAGAAATTTCAACAATACAAAACGAATTCTAGAAGTGTATTTGGTCCAAACATAGCCTATTTACTAACATGAGAAATTAACTACCGATATATAAAAAAGTATAGATACTATTTCAAATACTCATCATCATCCTTTCACACGAAATCATAAAAAATAAAGTTTAATAAAACATTACTACTTTCGTGCTGTGTAAAACTATTTAGATCGTGGGATATTGCAAAAAAAAAACTATGGATATCTAATATCAATTTAATTTAATCGTCCACAGACTGCTCCGCCTTTGAACAAATTTTAATTTACGATAGCTGCAATCAAATAAAAACTCACAAAACTGGTTCGAAAACATGAAGATTAAACTAATAAAGATCATATTTGCCTATATAGCTGTGAGAAATTTTAAGTCAAATATTTCACTAGAATAACAATTCTATTACTGTAAAATTACGGACTTTTTGAAATTTTACGAAATTATTGTTATAAAATCATAGATTCCTACTACTGCTGATATATCCCAACTATTTTTGACACACTATTATTGAAATATTAACTTCTACTACTTTTAAAATATTATAAGTATCTATAGTATAATATACATTTATCATTCTGCCAAGATAATAACGCTTCCCTGTTAATTTCTTTATATTATGTATCTCCACGAACAGATTCACAAAACATCTTCGAATCTAAACACAGAGATTAGCAATGAAATTAGCAATCATCGAAAAATTCTCAATTAAAAGTGGTCTACAGCCATAAGTAAGTACATGGTTTTGGCTTGCTGTAAGTATGTTTATAGCATCCGCTTTCCTGCTGTATACCGACGAAAATACCGTTACGCCCGCACAACTAAACTCCATTGATTTACATACGCAAATCATGACGAATTGCCCACAATGCACGTCCTAAATGTTACGCTCACTCTCTTATGAAACTTATATGACTTTTATACATTACCCTCTTTATGTTATATAATTTATATTGCATTTTATACTTAAATTATAATTACATAAATAGGTATTAGCTATAGATACATACAAGCATGTTTTCCCTCTGGTTTCCTCTCAAAGTCGAATTGCTAAATAAAAAAGTAAAACATTTCAAAGCAAAAAGAAGATAATGGTACATGGTGAGACTTAAAAAGTTTTAAACTCGTTAGTTCATCCGGTGAATTACGATTGCGTTCGGCCTTTTTATTCCGAGTTTGATTGTAAAAAAGAAACAAATCGAAAGTATAGCATAGGACACAGAAACTAAGAGTATCCTGTCGCCACGGGCGAGGGAAGGAGGCAGGCATCCATGAATGGCTTTAACGAACTCGCTGGCCTTGGTAGGACGGCTCGCGTTGTTCCCGACCAACATGTATTATACATACATACACATATGAATTATTACCTAACTGTTTATTTCTTGGAAAAATTATATCGTTAAAAATTTAAAATATGCTTGGCGAAGAAAAATAAAGTTGTCACATAAATTATAAAGGCCAGAGGAGTCAATTCCAAAGGAATGCAAACAATTCTGATGAACGTCAATCAAGTAATACCGCGAGGCCGCATGTACTGTTGTGCAGCAAGCAACAACAGGAAACGTGGAACTCTTGCATTATACATAATATGACTAAAACTCATGCGCAGTAAACATCTCATTCACAATCCTTTGATTGGGTCTGAATGAGTGACGTGCTCTGTTTATACAATCCGCCGCGTAACAGGAAGTCAAACGAGTCCACCTATATCAAGGACGTTAATATTGAAATTAAATTTATGCATCTAATCGTATCTAGAATGTAAATTAAACATTTCTCCAGAGCAGTATGAATTTCGAAAGTAATATTTCCACGTTTTCGATAAACATAACTTATCTCCAATTTCCTTTAGAAATAGCTTGTAAAATATTCACTTCCATTACGAAAGATATGGTGGAAAGAGTTTTATGATCCTCAGCAACAAGAAAATGGCTCGAGTGTGAAAATAATGGCAAGCCATATAGTCTGTCCACTCTCGAGAACACCACTGAGATGAACAACAAAAAAAATTTTAAAGTAAACACAAGTCAGTATGACAGAGTCAGCATATATTTATCAGCTAAGCTTTTATAAACGGCCATTCGACCTTGTATGTGTATAGACACGCTAACCCAATTTAAGACGTGCCTGCGCGTGTCTCCGAGAGATTAAAAATTGTATGGTTTTTAGTTTTACTCATATGGTTTTAATAGTTTGTTATCCTTTTAAATGTGACATCCTAATAGCACTTATGGTTTTTATTTGTAGGAAACGTTTTATGACTTGTAATAAATTGTATTAGCATCTCACATTCATATTCATATTGTAGAATTAGTTACTAGTAGAGTGGGTATATTATACATATAAATAATAATACTGTTTATGTTATACTAACCACTTTATAAGATAGATTCTTCCTTTATTTTTTTTTATAAAAATGCTATATATAAAAAAAACTATTTAATCTAACAATGTAGAGAGGAAATAAAAACATTTCAAGCCGCGATTGTAATAATTGCATTTTTATGTAAATTATTTAAAGAACGACTTTGTAATGGTTTTTCTTTTATTTCTGCAAAATACTCGGCAAGATAGTTTCCTATTTTCGCATGCAAACACAACTTCCTGCTGAGAACTGGAAAGAGCACGTCTTTATACAAGGAGTAAACATTCCGTGTCTCTCTTAGTTCTCGAGTCGCGCTCTATTACATCTTAAACCAGCGTCAATGTAAATAAGTTTTTTTTTTCACTTTCAAGTTGTTTCTCCCGCATAAATTTCAACTTCAACTTTGATAAAATGACGTAGGTCCGTCTGCTCTAGGATCTTGGGCTATTAAGTAATGTCTTAAATGTTACAGAGCTTTACTATACCTACGTTACAAAAAATCAAAACTAAATAGAATAAAAACAGACAAACTTTTCGTTAGAGTAGTGCATTTATCGGTTTTCATCGATGAAACAGAATATGAGCGAGGGTTTCGTGGGATTTTGGTTGCAAAGTGATTCCGCTCTCAAGCAGAAGCCGGAACACGAGGAAGTTGCAGGGTGTCTCATGTGGTTGCAACTTGCTCACACTGTGGGATTTATTTTTGACGTTTATAAACTTTTATTCCACATTTAGTAGAGAAATGTATAAAAATTGAACGCAATGCTAACAACATAAATATGTTGCAATAAGAACTTCGACGTTGCTTGATCAGCATTATTGATTCGTATGGTTTAGTGGTCAAAGGGCTTGGACAGTATCTTTCTACATTTTTTTTGGGTACAAATATCTTAAGCTGTATTTTAATATTTAATATCACATTCTAACAAAAAAAGATCCATTGTAATGCATTTTACAAAAAAATTATAATTAACGTGTTTTATAGTTCAAGCACTTAACGTTCCAGATGGCAGCGAAGGGTTAACTCGTGATTTATGCTCATCAAACGCTATAAGCACGAAATCTAAATTTCACCGCGACAGATTTGAATGCTAAGGAGATTACATTCGTATCAACTAAATTACCACCAGAGATCCGTGAACGGACGATGACCTGGATTTGAGATATCGACTGTATCAACCAATCACATTTTTTTTCGTCTAAGCACTGTATTCCGTGCATAGCAGGCTGAGAACCTAGTGTTAAGGCACTCCGTTCCCCAGTATCCGCAGATCCGAGATTCTGCAGCAATTGCGTGTTGACCGGCAGAACTCAACACCCCGCTTTGACTCGACATCAGAGCTAATAAATGAAAACATTAAATATTTCATTTCCTCGACTTAGAATCGAACTCCCGAACTACGAACGGCCTCCAACCAACAAATTTACGATTAAGCAATTAAAAAGGTAAACCCTGCATCCTGAAACAGAAGACATAGAGACCCGAAGACTTCCTCACCACGAACAATGCCTCGTTACAGCGCTGTGATACCAACAACTGAACTGAGGAAGTCGATATCTATTCGCATGGCACAATAGTTGATCGACATCCGAACCTCATTACTGGCGTTCATTTCCGTTGGTGATTTACACGCGAAGCACTTGGTCGAGTGGAGCGTGCTTATTATGTAATGGATCACTTCAACAGATTGATTGACTCTTAGAGTATAATGCGATATTATAAGCGACGCATCTTGCCAAGTTTAGAGATAGATTAATATTCGCAATTCAGAATTTTACGCAAATGAAGTGCGTACTCATTTACTTGCCAGTCGTGGCACAGGTTGTGAGTTCGATTCCCACTCGGGAAAATAAAATATTTTATATTCTCATTTCCTAGCTCTGATAACGAGGCTTTCAGAATTCAGCGGAAAGTGGAGAACGGAAGTGTCTTACGGAACGGAGGGTCTAAGCGTTAGGTTCCCAGGTTCCCACTGATATATACGGCATACAGCGTGGAACTAATAAAAATATTTTACGCAATCGAAAGTATTTTTTAAACGCAATAGATATTGATATGCAATAAATGTACATAAACTCGTCAAGTAAACATAACTGACCTTCACAGGCAAATGTTTACGGATATAAAACGATTTGGCAAATGGAGTTTATCTTGAAAATAACTAAACACATTTTATTATAGTGACGAGTATATCAATAATAATAAATTACATTAAGAAAATAAGATACTATTCTTATTAAGTTCTAGCGAGCCACTCGCAGCTTTGCCCCGATTTAAAATCAATATCAATTTTGTCGAATAACATTTTTTAAAACGGCATACCTTTTTTACTAACCGATATATAAAACAAACACTAAAACCTAATGGAAGCTTGCCAAAATACAATACTGAAACTGCAATTAAATCGGTTAAGCCGATTCTGAGATTAGCGTGAAAATAGCGTGAATACAGACAAAAAAACAAGTCATCATTTTTAGTTCTATTACGTTATTAAATGGTACCAATAGCATTGTTCTTCCATGTACAGATATCGATCCTTTACGTTTTTATTTACATATAAGTCGTCAATAATTATCTTTCCTTGAAATAATCTCTACATCTATATTATATTTATAAATGATGTTCGTTGTATATCAATTTCCTTATTAAACAATCAAAGGACAATTACATCACAATATCTGGGGCGCAGTACGCTCGATCGCTACTACTGTTGCAACGGCGCATGTGTCGCAGGTCAAGACCTAAATAAGTCCATCAACATCAATCATTCTATATATAGAGACAAAGGGAATACATTATATGATTATAAATATATAATTGTTTGAGGCCAGTTGTGGCGCATGGAGACAAGAGTGCGACTGTAAACACGAGAGTTAGTGGGTTCCTATTCGCAGAAATGAAATATTTGATATTTTCACTTCCTCGCTTTGGTAACGAGAACAAACCGGCATTGAGTCCCATCATTCAATAGCAATGCTTCCAGAATTTGGCAGTAAGTGGAGAAAGTTTATTTATGGGAACTGAGTGTCTTACCACTAGGTTCCCAGGTTATTTCTGCCCATCGTCCTACGTGAAGAATGCATTCTTTTTCACGCTGTAGTGTGAACCAAAAAAAATACATATT
>FAPJ01019834.1:0-10389 GCA_001485985.1 Heliconius ethilla aerotome | reverse complement strand
GGCTCGCAGCGCTCGCTGCTGTCGGTGGCGAGCGATAGCGCCACGTCGCGGCGGCCGCCCCGCTGCTACCCCACGCCGGTGGATAGTGGCTTTTCCCTTTTCGTGAGTGGGCGCTTCGCTTTCTAACAATCGGGCGATTCAATTGCTCTTGTACTTGTATGTCATTTATAGTCTAAAAGCAATTGTCTACAGTAGCATGGAAACAGATATACTAGTATCTATAGATATAATAGATACACATTGTTTTTAATAACATTGCATTGCTTTTTATTCAAAGTAGCGACACATCAATTTTATTGTACCTTACAGTATGGGAATTATGGGGGTAACAACCCTGAACGTTAAAGTTTATGAGGTCCCCTACCCATAGTCCACCGTTGATTCGTCGATCGCGTTATGCATATTCAGAATATAAAATTTAAAAAAAAATTCTGTAATAGATACCGAGAACATTAACTTAAACGTTAAGAATTGTTACCCCCATTACTATCTTACTGTGAGGATTAGAGGCAACACATGGTATGTCGCTACTTCAGATAAAAAGCAATACATTGATATTAAAAACAATACACGAGATTGTGTGAATTTTCATATTTAATTTTACATATTTTATTATGTAAACATGAATTTACAAGAGCAATTTGAATTATAAAATCAGCTCTGTACAGGCTGCAAAAAACAATACTTTACTTTTACTATAACGATGAGATATCTAGCCAAATCATCATAAGATAACTAGCATCATGAGATATCTAGCAAACATACAAATTTCTTTAAAAATGAAATTGATTGTTTTCAAAACAATTATTAATACTAGTCACTCTTGTAGAGTAGATCTAATTCACTGATGGGATAATGTTTTCGTTCTTCATATATATAGTTTATAAATTATGCTTAAAGGGGCTTTAATTCTTTGTATACTTATTCTTTAAAGACAAGAAGACTTTAAGATTAGAGCGAACGAAGTTTTGACTAACGTGATTTTTTTTGTAGTGAATATTGACGAATAAAATCAAAGATAGGCGTTAAATACTATTGTATTTAATTGTATTATAAAAATTGTAATTTTATTCTCTGAACTAATATTGATAAAGAATATAGTTTGAAAGATAAAGAAGTATGATATAAATTTAAGTAACAGAACATAATTTCTGCGTCACAATTGGAGCTAATCACACTTGAATTCAATGCGATGAATATCCTGTCAACAGGATATTGTTCTGCACTATTGCTTCAGGGAGTAAAAATACCATTAACAAAATAATCCAAGTAAGTTAAATATGAAAATTAGTTATTATTATTTAAGTGTTCCATTTTTTATTTTATCTTGTTTTCCACACATATAATGTGAATTTAATTTCCACAAACAGTGGTTATTATCAATATTAAATCTTTCGTATTCTTACCAGTAACAGTAAGATGAACTTTTCACTCTTAAATGGAAGCTCCTTTCGCTCTAAGATCGGATATCAAATAATATGTTTCATATTGGTGCTTACGAATTTCTACTATATTTTTCGGGTTAAAATTTCTAGATATCTAAATAATATGAATTCTAGTATTCACAGTATTAGTAGAAGGTGTATCCGTAACACTGGTGTTCAGTAGTTTGATTGGGTTGCGCAGAGACATGCTAGCAACAACAACATAGTGGTGGGCGAGAGCGGGTCGCTGGCGCGGCGCTACGTGCGGCCATCGCGCGAGTCGCGCGACTACAACGCCAACGTGGCGCGCACGCACGCGCACGCGCGCCTCGTGCACGCTCACGCGCACGCGCACGCGCACATGCGCCACGACAACACTCTCGACATTATACTTAAGCCTCTCATAGAAAGCACTCAGTAAGTAAATACAGGAGGTCAGCATATGTGTCGCACCACCTACCACCTAGCGGAATGAAGTAGCTGCACGTTGGTTTGTCCCCTCCCCTCCCGGTTGCTCGTGGAGGTATTTATTTGTGTCTTGTTTTTGCATGAGTTCGTTTACTTGGTTTTGGGTATTTAATAAATAATAACACTAACACGTTGACTAACCGTTGTTCGATTACATTTTTTAATGTTTGTGTTTGTGAATAATTTTGTGTCTGATGACTTTATGTTTCAAACGCTATGATATAATTATTATTATAGATAAAGGAAACCACGTTTATATTTCGCTTGTTATCGCAGGTTACAGAGCAACTGAATCCCACGAACAATCCTTCCAGTAGCGTAGACTCTGTGTACCACCACGCATCCGGGAGCGCGAGCAAAAGCGCCGAGATGAGTACCGAGCTATAAATCCAGCCACTATCAAAGAACTTTGCACTCGCAGTAAACTGCCTCAGTTTAATTATAACTTTACATTTCCAAGGCTTTTGTTGTTATTTTTTTTTGTTTTATTAATTGATTAGTTATTGCCACGACTTGTGTAAATATACGGAGTATGAATTTACTGTATTAAATAAAAAATATACGTGAAATGGATCAAAAGTGTAAATATGTAATGAATATAAATATTTTAATACTCATTTTTCTAAATGTTTTTCTTCGTTTACTATAAAATGGCTAGCGGCATATTATTGCAAAGAATATAAAATACAATTTGTGCCAAAGAAGATCGTAGGTAATAAGAAGGCCGTTAGGGTCAACAAATTACCGTCATAAATATTATATGAGCTTTTTGTTTCTCTTTTATAAAACACTTTTAGAATCAGTTTTAAAAAGTCTTCATTACAGTATTTTGTGTTTTATTGTAAAACAAATATTTAGGGCTGTTTTTTATTACTAACTTTTCATCACCAACTTGTTTTCATTTAACAATCGTGTTAAGAAATTTATTAAAATAATAAAAAATGAGGAAAATCTCATTTACTATAATTTATTTCAAGATAAAGGACGGGTATATAATGTATTTACCTAATTTTAATAGGCTGTAAGGTGTATCGAAAAATGTATAGTTGTTATGTAGCTTAGAAAAAAAATACTCAATATACTTTAAACGTATTGTTTAACTTCATCAAATTCTTTCTTCATATTTTACTAATACTGTGACAGTTATTTTAAATCAAGTCATGTTTGAGATTGTTCAAAGCCTATACAATTATTAAGTGTATATTATAGGGGGGAGTTGTAAGATAATAATTAATCATTAATTAATTATCAGTCAATTTACACTATTAAAAGACTGATGACGCATTTACCATGTTCTACATTCTACAATAACACAATAGAAACTGCGACGCAATATTGTATTTTTTCACAATTATTTCTCTTGTTCATAATAAAATAATATTTCTTATACAGATTTATTATTTTTCCTTTTAACCTTTTTCTAATTTTAAGCTTTTAGCGTTAATGTAATAGTTATACTTGATGAGTTATTAATTATATACTATTTTTAATCGTTGCTATTCATGTTTCGACAGACTATCAAATATTCAACAAAAGGCTTGTAGTCCCAACGATAATTAAGTTATTTTGTCTCGGATATCGAGTTTGAGCGGTCGCTATTATCACTAATGAGCATGGGTTGGGACCGTCGCAAACAACCCTTGCGCCATTAAAACATTTTTCTTTGGTCAGATTTCAACAAAATCAGTGTTATGTAAATTTTCAGCTATTCACATGATTAATTAAAACAATTTATAACACTTTTGCAAATTTATTTCTATTGTTATTATGAAATACAAGAAATGTAATAATTAAAATTCAAAATCACTTTTACGTTGTATTATAAATACGTTACGTACACCAGTAGACGTGTTTTTGCGCGAACGTTGCCCATTAGCAACATGCAAATTGCATGCATGTTACATGCTACATGCATAATGCCAGCGAATAAAACCACCTTTCTGTATAAACGTCTCTCGAGCCCGGTTTGTCGGTGCTGGAAAAACGTCAAAAAAAACTGTGCCTGACTCCGATGTCCAGCATTCGCCGGGGGGTGAAAACTCATTACAAGTGTTCAATGAAAGGGTCCCCGGGCGTGTATGATTACTCGTTAATTGAAAGGCGTGAAATCAGAGAGCAACCAGACAAAGCTGCGTGGTAAATAGGAAACTCAAAGCACATGTTGATATAGCGTGCCGGGTTAGAGGAACCACTTTGTGATACGTACTCGTATGCGGGACTGAGGGAAGGTTATTCGGAAATTGTCACGTGAAATATTTAACGTTTAATATCGAAGAAGAGACTTTGTTGAAGCAATGTGATGATAATATTTATATAATATATTTTATTTAATAAATAAAAATTTCGTTATTCCGATGGGGGTTAAACTGAGTAATTAATTATGTATTCTTATAAGAATTAATCCTTATGATTAAAAAGGTTATGAAATATATATATTACTTTTAATATATATATATTTTATTAAGTTTCTTTTAGTCTCACACTTTATCCCTAGCGTACCCTAATGTACCCTACATTAAGAGAGAGAAAACAGAGTACATTAAATATATACTTAATGTTTAATAGATAAATATATTCTATTCATATATAAATTATATACTTTGTGAAGGTATATAAGTGTATATTCGATCGCCTGTTACTATACAACAAATAATTGAAGGACCTTTTTACTGTAAAATATTTACATAGTAATTATTTGCATATCTTCAAGCTTTCTGATTTTATTAGGATTTACGTAGTGAAAATGGTCCTCTGTTTGACAGATGTCAGAGGGCTCGTGTACCACAAGGGAAATGTTTAGCCTTTTTACTTGAGGAAAATTATATTTAAATCGCTTGATAAAATTTCGAAGCATTGCGTAAATTAATTTTCTTTTACAAAACTAAATTCTCTGTACTTACCTGCATGAAAATAAAATACACAATGATTAAATTATTATTTAATAACATTAACAAAAGTCATTGTTTTCCTCCACTCAACCACTCACACTCAACTGAATTCGGGGGCAAGGTGGGGACAGAAATGTCTTCATGGGAATCAAGTAACTTAACACTAGGTCCTCAGGTTCCCTATGCCTACCCTGATTTGTGCAGGAAGCTAAAAAAAGGATATTAAAATTACAAATATTTGCGAATCAATTCACAAGCGGAACTATCGATTTCAAATCGATTACCTAAAACAAAAAGTTTGCAATCATAGACTCGCCCATCAGAGACATAGTTCCTCTATAAAAATAAACTTATAAAAACGTTCATATTTCACTACTTATTCCTTAAATATTATGTAAAGTTTATATTATGTAGATACATATCTAACATTCTGCTGTCGACATATTTAATTATTCAGCCAAATTAATTTACGCTAGCTAATAACTTGATATATAGTGTATTATCCTAATGTGAGGTACGGTAGTGATTTGTAGGATATATGTAGATGTCAAGATAAATAGATACCTTCAGCCGTAATCTCGTTAAGTGGTTGTCACCATATATTAAGTTAAGCCGGGCTTACTTGCGCAGATATTTACTATAGACGTTTCGAAATATTACCTTAATATCATTGCCTCTGTAAAATTTAATTTAGAGACATAAGTATATACTTCATATATACATTTATTTACATATTTAATTTGTATATGTTGGCTTGTAAATGTCTTGTAGAATGAGCGAAAAGTCAGGTTTGGAGTGACTTAATTCTACGTTTCCTCTACTTGCTCAGCTATAAGCATAAATATATCCATATTATATTATAGGTAAAGCAATAATCACGTTCGTAACAAACATAAAATAATTAATAAATCAGCTTCACGCTGTATCCCGCACGTAGCAGAGGGAACCTAGTGTTAAAACACTCCGTTCCCCAAAATAATTAATAAAACCGTTAAAACATAGAACTAGCAAAAATACAAAATCAAATATCAAAAAGGTTCACTGAAATTACTTCTTCATATCTTTACTACAGAAATTTTCATCAACATACTTAGTTTGCAATTTCATTTTTCAATAATTTTGTAATAAGTTCTATAAATTAATATATTTACTGTGGAAGGCAATTAGTCTTTGATATACACGTAGCTAGCTCGTACGTTAAATCATATTTGCTACAACGTTTCGTCTGTTAGAAGCAATTTAGTAACGCAATAATGCAACGGAAATAGAGTTCGTCCTATGTGCACATTCGATCTGCCTAATCAGAGCAAATGTTTAATATATATAATGTGAATTTAGTATCTAAATAGTATTTATTTATAATTATTAGCCAAAATATATTTGTCTCTATATTTGAAGAGTGTTTGAATTTAGTTTGTACTATATATTAGCCACAAAAAAAAAATTAACTAACTTTTGTTGGCAACGATGCGAGTGATAAACCTTCATGAAATGTGAAAATAAAAAATGAAATCGAAAACTACTAAGGTAGTAAACTACTAAGGTAGTACAACCAAAAAAAATAGTAAGAAAAGTTTCACATATAAATTTTACTTCTGTATCTTTCAGAGATTTAAAATATGTACCTACGTGGGGACTCTAACAAGTGTTTGAAGTGCAATTTTACTCAAGTAAAAAGGCAAAACATTCCCTTTAAACAAGAAATAAATATACACTGCAAATGATACTATGAGAAGTATTACTAGCAAAGGTATGAGTTGAAAGAATTTAAAGTAATGTAAACACGAAAAGTTTGCTTTCGAGTTGAGGCAACTCAAGCCGGAACCACATTCAGAGTCAACTACGTGGAAAAATCCGAAGCTGCCGCAGAGACGAGGGCGGCCGATCCTCGCCCAACCGTGCCAGCCCTTTCACGATCACTCTCATTTACTGCAAACGAAATTATCGCACTTCTAACTTGTCTCCACCGTCTCATTGTAATCAGCACGAGTGTGTCTTAATTACTCTTAAAAATATATATTTTCTAATAATCCGCTATCATTTTATGAACCTTACAATTATACATAAGATTCATAATCCATTTAAACCCTTTGCGCTGTTGAGAAGCTATCGTTTTGTTAAGAATTTCAAAGTTGCTATAAAATTCAAAGTTCATTAAAATAAATAATATATAAATTGAAATGCATGAGGTGTTGAGCTCGGGGCGTGCAGTCGCAGGCAATTAGCACCCTGACAATGACATTCAAAACGTGTGCAAATAGAGCAGGCGGGAGTACCTGCCTCCCACAGGCCCACACTGTCCTACGGTTTCGACAGCTCGATTTACCGCCGTAATGTCGGGCCATGGAAACTTTGTACTATGTTTTATTACACTGCCTGGAAATTTATGCAAAGTTCTCACGTGTTTTTACAATTACTAAGAGGTGGATGTATTTAAAGCAGCCTAACTATTCTACAGGTGTAAATTATTTGTATACAGTAAGGTATTTCGTGGAATTTGTATTCTTTTAATTAATATAAATGTGGTGACGTAAATTAATTCCCCCGAGTGGAGACCACGTCCCACTCTTTCACGGTGGCCTTTATACTTTGTTTAATTATCCTTAAATATACACATTTTTTATAATAATTACCTCGCTCAAAAATATATTCATTATGAAAATATAGTTCTCTGGATTTTCTTAAATAACACTAACAATATTTGTTTGGACCAAAATTGAAAACATTCAAAATTAAAATGACACGTACCTTAAATAAATATAAATTTTATAAAAGAGCAACATAAAATTTTATTTTCATTATCAATTCACCGTTTAGCATAAAAGATACAAACAATCCTGAACCCTTATTTCCGAGATTAATAATTTTGAAGCAAATTAAAAATCAATATCCGGAGCCACAACGAGTGCTAAAATTTTAATCCAATTAGAGCGAGTCTTTACTCCCCTTATAAAACATTTTACTGTCAAAATTAATTCAACAATAAATAATTGTGTTGCCATGTTTTATTAGTTTAAATTGTTGTCGAGAACATTAATATTTTTATGTCATAATATAATTGTTTAAGAAAAAACGTATTCCACTAACCATATTAATAGTTCTACAATAATTAAAAAATATATTTAATTATTAATCAAAAAATCATAATAAAATTATTATGTTACGATATTAAACTTTCATTATTAACACAAAGTCGGGTCTTCACAGACACACTTCCTTAATAATAGTTTAGTTGTGCCTGAGTCTCTAACTGGTGGTTCCGACCCTCTTTCATATCCGTTTTGTTATTAATGTCTTTATCCGGATCTGCAATTATCCCGCACATAAGAGCTCGCTTCTGTTCCAATATAGGACAATAAATGCCATTTGTGCGCAGCTTGACTCGTGATCGTTGGTGTAAGGATTGTAAGGTATTGTTTAAACTTCACTTTCTACTTGAAAAAATATAGCATAATATTTATTTTAATAATTCCTTCATTTATGTTCTTTTAATTATCTACTGAGAATCTAGGTCGTTATAAGATCTGAGATTAAAATTAAAAGTAGACAAACAAATGGAATGTAAATGTAAAAATGTTATTTTATAAATGGTAGCAGTAGCTCATTCAGTAAGTAAGAGGACTATCTAGGTTATATGACAACTGCATGAGCGTAAAATTGTAAGTGACATACCAATGGTAATACAAGTTACAACGGTAGCCCGTTCCTGGGCACACAGTAAAAAAGCAAATATTAGGGTTTCGTAGCCGAATGGCAAAAATCTGAATTCATAGATTCGTCGTGTATGTCTGTTCATGTGTCAGTCTGTATGTCACAGCACCTTTTCTATTTTGTTATTTTTTAATTAAATTACAATTACAAGTGTAAAAATTCAATTATCGCCTGTAAGATGTTGAGTTTGAAATGGATCGAGTAAAATTCTTGCCGGTTATTATTTCATCTCTCTAAGTCTCTAGTATTTAGATTTAATACCAAAGGCCATATACAATGTATTGTATTAAACAAGCTGACACTACATTAGGTCTACTAATTGGTGGCTTGAGGCGGAATATGGTCACTTAAAGAGTAATTAATTGTAAATTGTGATAATTAACCTCGTTATAAGATAGTTGATAATCTCTTCGGATTAAGAAACTTTACATACGGTTCGAATGTTTGAACATTAATATATTCTTTAATTTCATTTGACCTTATCACTTATACTTATTTCGTAAAATAGGTAAATTAAAAATAATGATAATTGTACCTTTATTCGACAAGCTCCGTATTTTTTCGTCCTATTCCTACATACCTACAATAAAAAAAGGAACTCTTATAAGATCACTTTGTTGTCCGTCGTCTGTCCTACTACGGCTCCATAATTTCCTGAAAAAAAAATGTACATTTTAAAAAAAAAAAGATATGGTAAGATATAAAAAAAATATTTATATATTTTAAATGTATAAAATTCTGAAAGATACATCGGCAGTGCTACCGAGCGCAAATGGCTTGATATTGTAGGCTCAAGGGAAATAATGTGAGAGAAATTCTGTGATTCTATTATACTATTGGTTATTCGTGCGTTGGAAATGAAAACAGATGTGAATAATACATTTGTGAGAAATACAATATAAAAAAACAGAATAAAAAAAGTATTTATAATTTTATGTTTGAATAGGCAAAGCTTCTGAGTTCTGCAATTTATAACCATTTAGAACCCTTCACCAGTCCATAAAATACGTAAAGCTTAATTTAAAACAAAGACGTGAGAAATATAACACTGCATAATTTAAAATGATTATAGTCGACAATTACTTTTTAACAAAACCACAAATATAATGTGACTCTATAAGTATATTAAAGCCGTTACTTTCGTCTACAGTGGTTATAATGAGAGCAGTACAAAGGTAGTGCAAATTAAATGCGTAACTGATAGTACTGGAGCCGGTGAGCTGTACAGTGTACAGTCAAGTGCTGTTCATTTTATTTAATGGTATGGCGAAAGGCTTACGTTCCGTTTTACGATAAAATGTAAATGTTAAGGTTGAATGTATATATTTTTTTATGTGATATTAATATGATATGTGTTTTAGTGTTTTAATTTTAGTTTTCGTATTTTTTGTCAAAATATAAAGATTTATTATTATTTTTATATAAAATATGTAGGTTATTCAAAAGGGTTGAATTTAATAAATGAATTATTTCATACAATCATTATTATATCCAATTTTGAGCTGAGCCATTTCAAGTGAGAAATTGGAACATAATAACCGCCTACACGATGTGATATGAGTTTCATATCAAAGGGGATTACTAAACAAAGTTATAACTGTGTATTGTACACCCAAGCGATGGGCAGTTAAGGAAGAATCTGACAAAGGAGAGACGGTCTCACAGACAACAATCTGAAACTCCGCTGTAGAACAACTAGTCGCGTGAGACGTGCCTCGCATGCTTCTCCGCTGGCTTGAGTTCCAACCTCTTAACAGACATTAGTTGGCTTTTGCCTTTTACAAAATCTTTCTTATATTTAAAAATCTTAGAAATATGTTAATTTATAATAGAAAAAAGTATTGATTAAACGTTTTTTATTATATTATATAAATAATATATATTTTTAACCGACTTCT